>SIXB01000032.1:35270-140270 GCA_007018985.1 Anopheles bwambae
GGGGGGGGGGTGTAAATGATTCGCCAGCCTTGGGGCCCCAACGGCCATCCTTCCGGGGGCCCTTGTCGCTAGTACTCTGTCCATACTATAGAATGGCGATCTACGGGGCCCCTAAATCTGCGGGGCCCCAGGCGACCGCCTAGTCCGCCTACCGTTTGATCCGCCACTGATGTTTCATCACGCACAAGCATCCGACCTCAGACCGCCCAGAGCCCGGACGCTTTTACCCTTTCGCAAACCAGCACCGGCCAGCCGCCCAAGTAACGCTTGCTTCTGAAAGCACTATCTGTGTCCAGCCATTCCATTCCGGAGATAGCGACCGAAGGTGTGCCGAATGTGCGGTCACGGGGGGAAATTCCCCGCGCGGAGGGTCACACGACGTTCACCAGGCACACGGGGCTACGCTACGCTCCGGAAGGCACAGACACACACACATCCACTCCGTCCATTTTGTCAAACCGTTTGATGTGCACTAAATGTATGCTCCGGCACACAGCCTCATTAAAATAACAAAGAAGAAAAACATAAACAATGATGCGCACACACACACACATCCACCTGGTGCAACTGGACCTTACAGACGTCGCGCGCCAACCCCTATTACGACGACCCGTTCGCGGAATGATCCTTACATCTCATTATCTCCGGTACATGTGGCCACCGGTCGATGGACCAGCTTGCGAACGTCAGCGAAAATCGCTTCCTTGCGGAGCGCGAACGGCAGGCCCGGGTCGGGTCATAATCAAATCATCATTCGCGCGCGCGTCCGGGGATGGATTGTGCTGCCCGTTGTGTGAGTGGGTGTGTGTCTGTTTTTTTCTCCTTCCTTCCTTTCTTTTGCCGCGGATGAACCGTGCGGAAATTGTGCTCGCTGTGTCGTTTCATCGGATTCAATCAACAGTGCGGTCACGCTGACCGGCTGGTGAGCGCTGGCTGGGCCGGAACAGCGATACTCTACCGGCACACTCGTTAGCACCGGTGGACCGGTGGACGGTGTCAACGGACGAGAGGGAGCGCAGGAAGGTAGCTGCAAACAAGAGAAGATGCTATGCAAAATGTTTACAGAAAATGGGAGGGACGGAACTGAGGCTGCTCAAAGCGCAGCGTACGCTTACCCTGGCAGGATGCGGTTCTGATGATGATGCTGGTGGATTTTCGGTTTGCTGTAGTTTATTTTCGTTTCTTCTCTACGCGGTGTGGCGTATCCGTATCCGCCCCTCGGGGGGGGACTGGCGGGTGTTGGTATGGAATGGAGATTTTACGGCTGGCTCAGTCAGTGTTGGGCAAGAATGGCCTGGTCAGCTAACCGGGATTGCCGTTGTTCCACGGTGTGGTTTATATGGTTATCATTTGCAAAAGAGCTGGCCGCTATCTTTCTTGGTGCAGTTTGTGTGTTTGCGTGGTGGAAAAGTATGAGGCAAGCAAATGCGTGGGAATGTGGATAATTTGTAATGATTGCGTACAAAAATACAACATGAATATGTTGTTTTTTAACATTTCAGTAAAAGATATTGTTTGTGAAAATGAATGAAAAATGATCTAAACATTTCAAGATCATACAGGAAACAATGAAATAAAACATAGAATCAAACAAATTTTCCATGTTTAAATTGAACGAAAAAAAAAAAATAAAATAAAAATATTATATAATCATAAAACACATCATTTAGTCCAACGTTGAAACATCTTCAAAGCGTTGAAACCCTAAAACATATGTTTAAATATATTTTTGCAGAGAAATGTAAGACATATTAACAAAGTGGCGAAGAATGAGAAAATAATATAAAGCAATATACAAAAATCACAAAAGAAAAAAAAAATTTAACAGAAAATATTGACTTACTTTAAAACGATATAAAGCACACATAAAATGCTAAAAAAACTAAATACAAAAACAAAAATAAAAACAAACAGGAAAAAACAAAACCGCGAAATATAACAGCATAAATATAAAAACATTATTTCAAACAACAATACATCGATTTGCTCGCTCTTGTAAACTTTGGTAAATCTACCTTTTTGTAATTGTGCAACAATATACTAAAAATTCATTTTGGCATTACCATGAACTTCTCATAATCAAGATCGTTCGAGTACATTTTGATTTGAGAACTAACATCAAGAAAAAAGACATACAAATCATCAAAGTTTGTTGATAGTGCAATACTCCTATTAACACTTAAAGTGAAGCCGTTAAAGCGCATTAAATAAAAATAAAAGTTGTCTCGAAAACCTGTATAGACCAGGATAGAAAATCCCAGGATAGCAAATAAAAAAACAAGAAGAAGAATAAGAAGAAGAATAAGAAGAAGAAGAAGAAGAAAACGAAGAAGAAGAAAACGAAAAAGAAGAAAACGAAGAAGAAGAAGAAGAATAATAATAAGAAGAAGAAAATAATATGAAAAAGGAAAATAAATATAAGAAGAAGAAAAATAAGAAAAAGAATAGAATATGAAAAAGGAAAATAAATATAAGAAGAAGAAAAATAAGATGAAGAATAATACTAATAATAAGAAGAAGAATAAAAAAAGAAGAAGAAGAAGAAGAAGCAGAAGAAGAAGATATTTAAAGATATTATTTGTTTGTCATAAGTGGTTATAGAAGAACATATTAGCTTCTAACATACAAAAAGCAGGGAATTCCAGAATGTGAGTTCAAAATGTATTCAACGATAGCCTTTAGGGGGATAGAAATGCTCTCATTTTTGCGTACAATATCAACAATGCACCGACCTTTTTGTTTCCTTTCTTCTCAGTAGCAACTCCCCAGTTACCTTCCCCCCTCCCACCGCACCATCTCCTTCTTTTGCATTGTTTTGCTTTGCATGTGCAATTTATGCATGCCCTTCTCCGCTTAACAATGGCAGGGCTTATGATTTTACTCTCAAATACTGTGCCCAATCCTCGCCAACTTCTAGCCGCCCCACCCCCGGGGGACCAGGTAGAGTGAACACAGAGGCTTATCCCGAAAAAATAAAAGTTCTACAACCCCCTCCCTCCCAACAGTCCGAAAGCTCGTTGGCTACTAATGGGTTGACTGGAAGGGATGGTGTTGAGGCTACACAGCATGCCTTATTATTATTTTATTTATAAATATGCTTATCGGCTTGGGACGACGCGAGTCGCGCAACCGTGTACCACAGGGGGGGGGGGGGACGCTGGCGTGCGATGGCCTTGGTGGGTGGGCAATATAAAAGCAACCAGGCAGGGATGACATTTGCTCCATTCATATCACATGCCCGTTGGTTGCTTATGCTTCCGTTTGCTCCCTTTTCGCACATTTTCGCTCGTGAGAAAAGAACCGCCCAAGACAGTGTTCTTTGCGCGGGGCAGCTGCGGACGAACAAAACCAAGCGAGCAGCGAGTAACGAGCATGCATCCTTACGACCCATGGAATGGGGGCAGGGGACAAACGCGCGCGTGAAAACCAGTGGCCAGCCAAAGCAGCCAAGGCGAGCGGGAATAAAAATGATATTATTAACGAGTTATGCAAATATTATGATTATAATTTAGCTTCTGGTTTGATTGTTTCGCTCTCGGGTTTGTGCATCTGTTTTTATGTGCTGCCGGTGCTGGAGCTTGTTTTCCATCCCGCTTTTTGCTCTTGCTTCTGTTGCTTGTTGTTGTTGATGTTCCACAATTTCCGCCTGCAGTCGCATTCGGTGCGGTAAGGTTTACCAATTGAAGAGAAGGTCCGCCGCGAACGCCATGCAAACGAGTAGAGTCGGCAAAACTCAAGCTTCGGTAGTGTGTCGCCGCAGCTCCCGGTTTGAAGCGATGCCACACTAGCATCGGAGGACGAATGCAAATGCAAGTCAAACAAACAGACGCACACACACACACAGTCCCGGGTGGTACCAACTGGAGATGATAGCTTTTGAAGGGAAACCGATGCAAACGCACCGGGAGGGAAATGTCGTTTGCACAGCTGGTGCTGCTGCTGCTGCTACGCTGGGGCGGTTTTCTTTGCGTTTGAATTTTTGCGCTTTCCACTTCCCCTATTTCCCGATGTGTGTATGTGTGTGCGTGTAAAAAGGGTTACTTTTCCATAATTAAGGCACCCAAGGTTCTGTGGGCTCCAGATAATTGTTGCACCGGTGTTCAAACACGTTCGAGTGGGGCAAAATTTGTTCGGTCGTTGTTTAGATTGCTGTTCGCGATTGCCAGGCTGCTGGATCTTACCTTGGTTGCGTTGGGTTTAGACGACTAAAAAGAAACTGGTAAGCTGCTGTGCATTAGTAGGGCGATAAAATTGGGATAGACCTTCATTATCGTAGCGCATCTCATGGGGGTATAATGGCAAAAGTAAAGATCACTTTAGCAAAACGGGTTGAATCGAAAGTATAGCCGAAACAGCGATTGAATATTAATAAAAAAATGTATAAATAAGAAAAAGCTTTTATCTACTTTTTGTTCACAAAATGTGAACAAAATATATTCAAACAATTTTTTATATTTTATTAAAACATCCCATTCTCCCATCTTGCCAGCGATGAGTTTAAAGTTTTGTGCTACCGCTTGAAATAAAATAGAAACAACAGCCAGCTGACGTGCAGCTTCCGTTCCTGTGTTACAAATGCTTGTTCGTGTCTATTCCATCCAAAAGCACCCGCTCACCAGCACCGCCACCACCGCTCATCATTAAGCGCGTCATTATTATTTCAGCGGCTGCGATTCCGAATGGAAATCTAATAACAACAACGCGCGCTCTCGGTCTCGGTACCCATCCAGTGACAAGTGACAATTTGCATGCAAAAAGGAAGGAAGAGACGGCGGACACACGGCGCACGACGGGCGGTAAAAAGTTTCCACTCACGGTAAGCATTTTTCGAGCGGCTTTTCTTTTTATCATAAAATAATTAAAATATATGACGGAAGTATCAGCCGCGTTGCCGTCGGAGGTTTTCTTAGCCATTTTTACCACCCGGTCGATGTTACACTGGGGGGCCTGCGAGGGGTGTGGCGAAAGGTACTGCTGGCTGCTAGAACTTCTGAAACGGAAACGAGACCTTGGGCAAAATATTTCCCTCCCCCAAAGCCATCTGATTCAATTAACACTTGTCGCGGGGAGAGAAAGAGAGTTGTGTCTCCGGCTTCGACACGGAAGCGACAACTGCGACGACGACGACGATTTCGCATGGTGCTGACTGACTGACTGAGGCTGGCTGTGCGTTTGCAGTTTGGCCCACAACTGAATACATTTTTCATCTAAGATTTTTGCCATCTTTCTCCGGAAGTGCTGCCCTGCTGCCTTCTTCTTTGGCATTGCTCGCGCTGCCGGAAGGGAAATTCAGTAATTTAATTAAATTCTTTCCACTGTCGAAATGTGACATGGCTTACCTGTGCTGGAGAGGGATGGAAGAAACTTTCTTGCATGGTTCCGTAGTTTGCATTTGCGATAAATTAATGAATATTTCGTTCATTCCAGAATTTATTCTTTAGTTTCAGAAAGTACGCTTCATTTTTAATTAATTGTATTCTATTTAGCATTGAATAATCATGAGTACCTCATATTTACGTAATAACATAATAAACATGTGATTTATTCACTTGAATATGAGTCAGTATCAAATATGGAAAACACGATAAAAACATCTGAAACACTTATATTAATGTTGAAGACCTTAAAGTGTATTTAAGCAATTTAGGCAATTAAAGAACCTTTGCTATTGAATAAAAACACAACAACTTAAGTTTCAAACCATATAAAACATGTAAAACATGATAAAAACATCTAAAACATTTAAATTTCATATAAACACATTAAACGGTATTCAAGCAATTACAGGACCTTTCCCATGTAAAAACCAACACATTTAAACTACGTCACTTACCATACACTTAACAAAAGATGCAAAACACCCAAAGCCATCTCAAAAATAGTCAAAATCGCTTTATTTGATATGATTTAATTCAAATTATCTAAACAATGTAGGAATGTAAGGATATATAAGAAACTGAAGAAACTGTTACAGGGTTTTCCATTCCAATTAACAACTGTCCACAGTCAACTAGTAATCCTCGATTTGAACAACACGATTGTCTACCACTTACAAACAAGTCAAGCCGTTTTTGGTACACTGTCCATTTCAATTTCACAATTGTCGTCTTCTAAAACACACGTCAGATGCGGCACGGGTTGTTTTGGTTTCGGCTGGAACGTGTATCACTTGTCTGTAAGAATTAAACCATGCTATAAACAGGTCTTGATTGAATTTGAGAATATGGGAAAGTTGAGCAATATGGACATGCTAAGGAGTTTTATCATATGGTTTTAGTTATTCTTTGAGCGTTACAGTTTTTAAGCTATTTTGGGACGTTGTAATATTTTTTTACATTTGATACCAGTAAAAGCACCGATTGATGTACAAATTTCTGCATTGTATTGAAAAATTAAAGTATAGATAAAACTGTCTAACATGTCCATGTTGCTCAGCTTTCCAACTTCAAGTGATACACGTTCCAGCCAAAACCAAAACAACCCGTGCCGCATATGACGTGTGTTTTAGAAGACGACAATTGTGAAATTGAAATGGACAGTGTACCAAAAACGGCTTGACTTGTTTGTAAGTGGTAGACAATTGTGTTTTTCAAACCGAGGATTGCTAGTTGACTGTGGACAGTTGTTAAATGGAATGGAAAACCCTGTATTACTCCTTGATGATTTTAATTTTGATTTCATATATGGTTGATCTTATACTTCTTATACTTATGTTTATCCATTATACGTATACATTGTAAATTTGTTGAAACTCCATTACTGTTGAGACCATCATGTTCGTCAAAAAACATTACAGATTAATGAGCAAATGCAAGATGGAACTCATAACATTGCCTTGATTATATTTGAAATTTTATGAGAGTTCGAAAAAATCCTTTTATTATTGATGTTAAGTTTGATAAAAGCATTCAAGCTTTTTAAATAGTTCTTCAGATCCACTAGAAAACACCCTGGGAGTTCCACAAGGAAGTGTTTTAGGGCCAATCTTGTTTCTAATGTATATTAACGACATAAAGAAAATATTGCATTTTTGTGAGGTAAACCTGTTTGTTTATTCCTCGCAAAGACTAATTTAAAACAAGCAGAGACTCTATTAAATCTAGAACTAAATGTTTTAGATGGCTGGCTAAAATATAAAAAACTGGCTGTAAACATTAATAAAACAAAATACATGATCATATCAAACAAAAATAATCAAGAACAGCTGTGTATTTCAATAAATCAAGAACAAATAGACAATACTTCTGAACTAAAATATTTAGGGGTTATAATTGACAATAAACTCACGTTTGGGCCCCACATAGATAATGTCATAGCGAAAGTAGCAAAAAACAAGTGGTGTCATTAGCAGGCTTAGCAAAGATTTAACCTTTTTTGGTAAACTGCAACTTTACAAGTCGCTTATTTCACCACATTTAGATTTTTGTGCTTTTATTCTTTTTGTTGGCAATAAAACACAGATACAAAGATTACAACGTATCCAAAATAAAATTATGAGAGTGATTTTGGGTTTTGGTTCAAGAACTTATTCTAACGTTATGCTTGACATCCTGCAATGGATGTCAGTAAAACAAAGAATAATATATCAAACAATCATTTTCATACATAAAATATTGAATGGAATGTTACCAAGATATCTCGGGGAACAAATAGTTCTAGGGACGGATGTTCATCGTTACCCTACTCGTAGATCAAATGAACCGAGAACACCAAGCTACCTTTCATTAAGAGCTCAGAACTCCTTATACTATAAGGGAATTCGAATGTATAATTCGATGCCAAGAAAAGTTGTTAACGCCACAAGTCTGGGAAATTTTAAAAAGGAATGTGCACTGTATGTGAAGCAGGTTATTTAGTAATGTGGTCGTGAAGTGTTTTAGTATAGTAGTATAGTGTAATGTATAATGTATACTTCTAGAAGTGCTTGCTTGTTTGTATTGTGTAATAGTATTTAATCATAACCGCATTTATCTACTTGATGATGATGGTGTATTTTTTAATTTGTTTTGGTTTAATAGCTATTATGAAAAAATAAGATAATTTAAAATAAAATTTAAAAAAATAATGAGAGTCTTTAAAGATTCGAGACACGCGCGCGTATAGTGGACTTTGGGGTTTAGACTCACTGGTTGTAAGATGATAGGACTTAGCGGCACCTTATCTGATTCATTAGTGGGTCGAAAATATTCAATCATCCCCTCGAGTGTTATGTATAAATATTACTTTCATTTTTTATACCTAAATATCTTTAAGATAATTTCGTCCTTCTCGAACCTTTGAAGGGGAAAGTGGAGGGACCATCGTCATCATCATCATCATCAATTGTGTATCTTAAGTGAATGATGTCAGTTAACAGAAAAAAGTCAAATGTGGATCATACATTTACTATTTTAAATTATTTTATTCACATTTAACAACTCGTATTTCTCTGAATGAACCAAATGTTCGACAGTTCTATTCTAAAAGAACCATTTTTGTAACTATAATTGCATACTTTGAGGCTGATAATAATAAACATACGTTACAATAGCATCCACGCCTGAAGTTATGCTGAGTGTAATACAACAAAGTACATTCGGTATGCATGCCATCGCCTTCCAAAGCACATGGAACGCTCGCAAGTCTTTTCATAGCTTCCTTTTCATACTGAGTGTACCATTAAGTGCAGTGAAACTGCTCAGCAGACAATTTGCATCCGAAAAGCAAACCATCTCAACCAGTGCAGTATCCCACACATACACACAGTTCCATCAATAACCGCACCGAAAACTATCCATCCAGAGGCGCCTGCCAGCTGCGTGCGTGATTTGCGTCAAATAACTGCCACAAATCGCGCGATAGAAAAATCACCCAAATACAGAAATAAATTGAATTTGATACACTGAAGCAACTCCAACGCGAAATTAGATCGAGCAAGCACGTGAAACCAATTTGGTGACAAATGTGGCACGGGGCGGCAACCATTTTGGCAACCGAAATGGGTACAGCAGCACCAGCACGCAACAGCACACGGACGGGGGATTGCATTTTGGGTGCAACATTATTCGCTTCTCCCCTGTCTTATTCTTTCGTTGAATGAATCGTTCTGTGCTGTGGCTGTACGTGCGAAACTGAAAAGCTTTTCTGCTGAAAACAACCTGAGCTGATGAACCGCGCACTTGCCTGGTGGGACAGAACGGTAGTCCCAAAGTCTTAAGACAGCTCCCAGTAATGGCGGGCGGTGGCAAGCGATGCGAAACCGGGCTGTGAATGATTACGATCCTTTTACATCTGCACCACGAACGCAATCTTTCTGGTGCCCTGGGTTTCCCCCCGTCGTATCCAACCAAGAGAGAGAAAGAGAGAGAGAGAGAGAGAGCTGAAACTTTTCACCGAGCTTCACCGTCGTGAGATGCTTCATCTGGTAAATGGTGTTGCCAGAACACGACACGAAATAAATCTGAAATATGTTCCAGGTGCACGAACATGCGCCTCCGCCAGCAATGCTTCTGCTTGCCGACGCTTCCCATTCTGCTAGACGAGAATGGGTGAAGCTTAGGTTCGCGCTTTGGAGTTGAATTATTTAACGTTTCAATCATTTTCCCACCCCGTGATGGGTGGTAGATGCAACACCAGAAAGAAAGCGCTCCCATCGCTCATCGTCCAGCAACGAACGCAACTGAGCAGGCAGCTCCGAGAAGAAGGCACCGATCGCGTGTTCATTTAAGCTTCCGGGCTGCACCGAATCATTTATGAGCGTCATCATGGAAATGGGCTGACGGCGGACGAAAAACTAATGCACTTTGGCTATAGGAGATAGGGTGGCCGGGTTGGTGGTTTGCAACTCGCAACAGTTGGCCCCGCCAGGACGATGAATTCACTGTTCGCTGTCCTTTTTTCCGGCCCAACCGGATTACACATTTTCTCGCGTTAGTTTATCACAAACGGGCGTCGATTCTTTCCCCGTTCGTTTTGGGGGTTTTCACACAATTTTATGGATATGTTGCGCTGTGTTTTCCGATTTCCATTTTGCCCCATTTTGTTTATCCACTTTGATTGTAAGCAATCGGCCACTGTAATTGTTTCCCTATCGAGGCAGCATAAAACGCTCGTTTATCAACCGATACTTTTAGTACCAAATCGGCAATAATCGTTTATTTGCACCGACCGAGGGAAGCCGTTTGAGGGAAGGCAAAAACACCGGGAAAATAAAAACAACAATCTACTGCTGTGTTCCCATTCAGGATTCCTCACCATCAAACGAAATGAATGAGTGGCGATCGAAAATAAAAAAGAAAGAAACTTGATTCTCAAATATTATACCGCGGTCCGCCATGCAAAGTTTCACAGTTTGCTCGGGGTTTTTATTACAAGCGCCATTTTTTTTGGTTTGGTTCCTCTCCCGTTGTGGTTTTGTTGATTTTTTGATACATCGATCAACACACACGCACACCGTTTTATTTACCTTGGTTCAATACGTTTGTATGAGTGAGTTTATTTTTCTTTTGCCAAAGCCTTCCGTTTGCTTATATTCTGGCGCCCAAAACCAAACTCTAGAAAGGAATACAACTGAACTGAATGGTGGACGGGCGAGGGATGATGTTTATCCGTTGGTTTGGTAATTTATTTAATTTCAGTCAACAGGCTGGTATTGCACAAACAGACACACACACACACTAGGGTTGGAAAATATTGCACCGTGGATATTGAAGCTCAGTACGTCCTTGCGTCGAGAATACGAGCTTTATTTGACGGGTGAATGCGAAAAAAAGGAATAATATCTATCCCCATGACAACGACTGGGGTCCCACACTTGTTGGAGTTCGATCAGTCTGATCGATAGTTTGTAACGATGGTCGGGTTGGGGAGATAGCTATAAAAAGTCGGATGCAAAATGGTACACTTTTTGAAGTTTTGCTTTTTTTTCTAGGGAATCTGTTATTAAAATGGAAAATGATTGCATTTCGCGCAGTGCAGCTCAACTGTTTCTGAGGCCAAAATAAAATGTTTTGATTATGTTTTTCCTACTTTTAATTTCCTTATCATGAATGCAAGACATTACAGCACTTTAGTGCAACATAGGATGAGAAAACTACTATTATAAAATATTTTTATTGGAGTTTCAACAAACCCTCCCATTACAAAAATCCCTTTTAACATTTTTTTTTTTAATATGAGAATTATTAGAACGAATCTGACATTTATAATACACAAGTGTTTTTGAAGAGCCGCTAGGTAATTTCTAACCTCAAATACTGCCACTTGGCTCGGGATCGAACAACGGGAGATCTTTGGAAATTAATAATAGGATGATTTACATTCTGATCCCCGGACCAATTATTTAACTTACTATATACATTATATGGAAACGAACATAACACTTGATGATTTTTTTATTTGATCAATTTTGTAACAGATTCAACTCGTTAGGGTTGTGTGGCGATCTAATGTACTTTATAGCTCAAAGTAGTTTATTATATGTTTTAAATGGGTAAAATATGTTTAAGTGTTAATTCTCCAATAGCAAGACTGTCCCAGGCCTCATTTCCTACTTCATTAGCCTGAAAGTATGCAATTTTCGTATCAAAATGATCTTCCTGGCAAATTTTAAACTGAATACAGCATTTGAAATGATGAGTATATTGGGACGTTGCATTGTACATACTTTTTCTGAACCACATACCCAACTGACTCACAACATTAGTTGAAAGAACCGATTGTAGAATTAATGATACAATTCATATATTTTTATAGTTTGTGAGTGTTCAATATCATGCAAATATCTTGCCCAGCTCTATGCAAAGCCTGTAAAAAAAATTCCAAGTAGAGGAATTGTACAATCTTGCCTAAATGCATTTTTTTTTAAATAAATAATTTATTATATGGTAAAAAAAGTACAAAAATCCAAAAATTGGTTTCCCTGCTTGTGTACCTCTGAACAGCTTCCAAATTGGGCTGACGATGTGATGATGCGGACAGTTTGCGCATCGATAAATTCAAACTACAGCTTGTGGGCATCCACACAGGCACGTACACACACACACACACACACACACACACACACACACACACACACAAACATCCAAAATTTGAATCAATTTTTGCAATGCTTGCTCAATATACACAACAAATGCGCTACACTGCAAACACAATCGCTTTTTTCCCGCGCAAAAACATACGCACGCAGCCTGCCCACCGAAGCTCCACCGTTACTGGCAGGGGGCAGTGTGCGAACGTCAATCCTTTCATGTTGTGCAATGTGTTTAACAAACTTGGCTTTTTTTTTGGTTCGTTTATCTCCAGACCCTGGCGGGCAAAAATTGAAACTTTTTACGCGCAAGCACCATACGAAGCGTGCGCGCCCGTTGGCCAAAGTAATTTTAATACATTTGCTACAACCACTTTGGGAAAACTGTACTACTACAGAAGCAATAAGCGGAAAGCTTTACATTCAAGTGGATGCTGCGTGCAGTAAGAAGCGGCTGGTGATAGTGAAGGAAGGAGCGCCACACAAAAAAGCGCTGCACGAGCACCTCGTGATTAGCAAAGTTTTCTTCAAGCGTTTTCTGAACCTCCGCGGGAGTTAGGAAAGAAGGGGGACGGGGGGGGGGGGGGGGACGGATGGGAGTCAGAAGTGCAAGGTGCAAGGTGCAGAAACGTTTACCTCCATTACGGTGGAACTATTTCATGAACTATGTTCATTAATTATTCTTACGCTCATAACCATCCACGAAAAGCGTATCCCCGAGGATCGCTGCACCAGGTCGTCCCTGGCAATCGGGGCTTGGGTGTAGAATTTATTCCGTGTTATTTTGCAGTGAAGGGCTGCATTTTTTTTTTTTGGTTGGCGTCTGAGTGTGTTGGTGTGTTTTTTTTTTCAACCCCTTGGCCAGAGTTTTCCCTGCCAAAGCGATGCGATTTTTAAGCGAACCCAAGCGTTGTTTTATGCTACTTGAAGATGCATAAAATATTTTTTCCCAGCATGTTTCCATCACAAAGCCGGAACGGGATCGGGATCAAGGGGAAGTGAAATTAAGGAAAAGCTAAGATTATGAATTTCAAAAATGCAATCTCTTAGAAGCTCAAGACGGGAATATAAGTTAGCAAGGGGGGAGGTTGAGATTTTCTCAGCTGCTTGCTAATATCGAGCTGCTGCACTTGATGGAAGTTTTTTTCTCAAGTTGATGAACAGTGAAGGAGTGTGTAAGGGAAAGAGGTGGTGGGTGTTTTCAAACGGAAGGAATATCTTCCAGATGGAATAACTGTCTAAATAACAGTCAATCATGGAAGGTGCAAGCACGGTAGGAATGTTGCTCGAGTTTCATTAAATTACGGTATGAATCTTCCAAGCAATAATATTTAATTCACAGAAGAAAAGGATGATTTTTACACTGCAATAAGTAACCCACTTCAAATGCCGAGTGAGTATGCAATCACTACTGCAGCCGGTGAGAGAGCAATTATATTGGTGAGAAATTTAATTAAAATAAATATGTTTCAAACATTTATTTGCAATTCCATGAAAACTACATGAACGTTCGATTTCACATAACAAATAACAAAACCTTTGTGCTGTTTTTTTTTCTTCAAAGTAATCTTGCACAAAAAAATCTTGGAAGACTACCTGGTGTGGCTGCTATCCTATATGCTTCCTCAAAATCCAATAAAGATGAAAAGTTCGTGTATAGAATGTTAAAATTTGAGCCGAAATTACTGAGAAAAACAAAGGGAATAAAAACCGAAGCAGTAGTAGTTATATGTAAAAATGTATAAACAAAATAACAAACGAATTCAAATAAATGAAACAGTATACAAGGATTTTATTGGTACAATATTGCTTGAAATTACACTTACGGCAGTTTTGTCATTTGATATTTTTTACTAATTCAATTTTCATCAGTCAAACTGCTGTTTAGCTCACTTTACTTAAACAAACTTCTTCAATTGAGAAAAAATAAAGATTTCCAATAATTTTACGCGTTCCGGTAAAAAATTACAACGACACAGTGCACAGTAAAAGACTTAGGAGTTACTCTTGACCGTAAACTTGACTTTCATGTGCACCATAACGAAATTATTGATAGAGCGAACAAAGTGCTAGGATTTATACGCAGGCAGTTGAGAGAATTCTCCGACCCACATTGTCTTGTCGCACTCTACAAATCACTAGTCAGATCCATGTTAGAATACTCCTCAGTAGTTTGGTGCCCATCACACCTTGCCGTAACGTGGCAGCGAGACCTAGTTATCACACCCGGTGTTTAATTTTTGGACTCGAGTCTCTCGCTACTCGTCGCGAAACGGCGCAAATCTTGTTCATGATAGATAGTTTATAAGATCAGTAATAAGCCCAATGATGGCCAATCACTTAACAAATACTAGTAAACAAATAAATATGAAGAGATAATGAATGTGTTTAGTTATGTTGCAATAAGGACATGCAAATTATTTAAAAAATCTGTAAATAACTATAAAAAGTTGTGGAATCAGTTTATAGATCAGAGTAAATACATTATCAGATCCTGAACCGAAATAGGTTTGCGATCAGAAATATAACTGAGACATACCCAGGAACAGTTATTAGACCAGAACAAGACGAGAGCTGTTTCAGTTCTAGTAGAGGTTCAGAATCAATTCCAGTACTAGTATAAGTTCAGGATCAGTTTCTGCAACGATATGAGTTCTGTTTCAGTTCCAACCCTGGTTTGAATTCGGATTTGGAATCAAGAATGGCATAAGTACCATTATGCGTTCAGTATCAGCTCCAGCAGTGGTTAGAGATTAGGATCAGTTCCTCAACAGATATTGCTTAATTTCATCTTTTTGTATTCCTCTTATTTATCGAACAACTGAAAATCGTTGCGTTATCCTGCATACGGGTCATAACTGTTCAGTATAAAAGTTATTTTATGTTCTAACGGAAGAAAAAAATATGAAAAGTTTAGAATAATGTTAAAGTAACATACGTTCCATGAGCAGTTTGTAATTATAACACATACATAAGAAAAAGATGTGCAAGACATCAGAAATTATGTGATACAGTGTGGATTGAAATGGAAACAATAAATAAATAAATAAATCGCTAAAATATAAACACAAACGAACAAAACTATAAACGAAAGTTCGGTTATGTCCTACTACAAACAATAATAAAAGCTTTAATCAATATTGCTTGTCTTAGTAATCTTGAGTAGTAATCTCTACTTGAGCGTTATTTTCACATCAACTAACGACGAACGCTCTTTCTAATGATCTCTCATAACTGGTTACAAATGGTTACAACCTAGATTACTCGTAACAACCGACCACGGTTCACCAGGTTCATTTCACTTGAACTCCCCATTAAATGTAGATTACACAAAACGATTCCCTAATCAACTGGCAGAGGAAAATATTGCTCCCTCAAAAGAATTACACCCTCCGGACGCATAACTCATTCATTAACAACGTATAAAAGCGACACAAATTAACGTTCGATACCCGCCAACACCGCCACCACCATCACCATACCACCAGCAACAAAAGCATGCAGAGCCGTGCTCGCGTAAACTACACGATGAAAAATGAAGTGTCGTGTAAGTTTAATTTGTTTTGGAAACGGCGCACACACGCCACCACTCACTGATTCGCGCGCCAAGGCACAGGACCGGCGGCCGCTGCTCCATGTACCGGCCCAGTATCGTACCATACACGTCCATTGTGCTCGAACTTTGATTGAATTAATCTGATACAATTTACCAAACTGTCGACCCGCATAAGGACGGGGGCCCGAACCAGCCGACTGCCCGCACCAACCGCCGGCATACGCTCCACGACTCTCGACTTGATTTTCTTCGCTTACGCGAAAACAAACACAAGTCCGGGAAAGATCGGGAAAGAAAGCCTGTCCGGCCGGGACGCAGGGCCATAAATTAGAGGGAAAAATGAATTCCTCATTGTTGTTTCCGATCGACCGCAGCGAACATTTTCCTCCACGCCGTTTGCCGTTGATGTTTTGCGCGGTGGAGGAGGAGGAGGAGGCGGAAAAACTTTCACACAAACTGTGGTTGATGCTGTGTGTGTGTGTACTTCGGGAGTTCCAGAGCGATGGAGAAGGAGAGACTGTGTGTGTGTAATACGGGGTGAAGCTGACACGTCCGTAACACTACAGCACAATAATTTATAGTTCGTAATTACAACGTGACATCACACCAGCAGCCAGTAGCAGCAGCAGCAGCAGTAGTAGAGTTAGTCAGCGAACACCCGGTAGCGTTCGAAAGGTTTTTTGCTGCGGTTTTGTTGCGGGGTAAGAATTTTGACTTGGAACTGCTGCTGCTGCTGCTGCTGCTGCTGCTGTGGCGAAGGTTTCCCAGAGATGCTGCCACACACGCCAAGCTGACGTCGGGGCAAAAGTTGTGTCACCGACACCGGAGGCATTTCTGGAACAAGGCAAAAAGCATTCCTTTCTACTTCCTGCTCTCTGCCCTGGGTCATAAGAGGACCTGCCACAAAATTAACAGTGTGACAGGCCAGTCCCACACACCGATCTGATGGTCAGATGCTTTAACAGTGAAGAGGGAGAGAACATTCTGGAGATGTGTGGCGTGCTATTTAAAAACACATAATCAACTACACTCCGCGCCGTTGATCGTTGCTCGTTGTGAATATTTAATTTAAATTTATCGACTTCCGGAGCTGACGTTCTTGAAACATCCGGATGGACTCGCCAGGGCCGTTTTGCCAAGTCTCGTTTAATTATGTGACGATTCTCGCTTTTGGCCAGCGTGTCTTGGCGACCAAGACCAGTAACACTTGCAGCATCGATTACGATCCAATTAACAAACAACCATCGGTATTGGACAAGTGGCGCTCTACTACCGTTTTGAGGTTAACTCTCTCCCGATGCTTCTCACCGAACCAAACACGAAAACAGATGTTTTCTGTACCCAGCAGCGTCAGTGGGGAATCGCGCGCACCGCAACGCAAATAATAAATCAATTAATTATTAATAAATAAGACCAGTCGCTGCTTAATTGGTTTTCAATTGAAACAAATTGATGTTTATCGGGTACCGCTTAGACATCATAGGGCCGAGGCGGCCAGCAGCAATGCGCCCGCCTTTGGGATGGTGAATTGGAAGGAACGTCGATCGGTTGCTCGAACGGAGCGAAGAATAAATCAAACCCAGTGTATTACACGCTGGTTGGGAGGAATGTTCCCTTCGTTCTCTCCGCTTGAAAGTTATGAACCTAAAGACGATAAACTTTGGTACGTCACCGGCAGTGACAGTTTGATGTGCGCGTATGTGTGTGTGTTTATTTTTTATTGTCAGCCAATAAACCTTTAGCCGATCCTGTGCAATGCCGATCCAGCTGTAAGGGGAACGTGCTAGGACTAATAAAAAAGCGATTTGTTAGTTTTTGTAACGACGAGCTGTCAAATAGGAGCCACATTTTGGGTAGCTAAAAATGTTGCCAGCTTCCTAAATTACTATCATTTCTGTTCTTTTGGAAAATAGGAAAAATACATTTTATGTGTACGCTACTGTAAAAGAGATTTTCGGTTGATATTTCAAAAATGTTCCTGAACAACAGAATAACTGATTTAACTAGTCGTATTTCCTGCTATCATAAATTGTTTTCCAAGCCAGGTTTCAACAACCATAGCGTTATTCACGCTAGCACGAGATGTTTGTCGACACCTGTCATATGTTTGTGACAGCTGTGCTGTGGTAAAACATCCCGCGAGAGAGGAGTAACGCTGCTCACATGTGAAATAGATTCGGAAAACAGTGCAAATTTAATGAACATTTCTTCTCGCTTGGTGTTACAACCTATGGACCTGCTTGGCTCTGTATGACTCATTGGTTGACCCATAAATTTAATTTTATAAATAAATAATAAATAATTTTTGAACAGCATAATGTAAAAGAAAATCGCATAATATTGTTTTACATTAAGCCGGTCTTGTGGTACAGTCGTCAACTCGTACGACTTAACAACATGCCCGTCATGGGTTCAAGCCCCAAATAGACCGCGCCGCCATACGTAGGACTGACTATCCTGCTATGGGGGGTAAATCCATAAGTCACTGAAAGCCAAGCCCACAAGTGGTACAGGCAGGCCTTGACCGACAACGGTTGTTGAGCCAAAAAGAAGATTGTTTTGCATACTTTGAGACGTCTGAGGACTCGTACTTAAAGGACGCATAAGTCCTTGGGAAGCTTCATCATACAAATATCCTCCTAGTAACTTTAAAACCCTGGCTTGGTAGGCCCTGTGTGAATTGTTCAACAAACGATCAACAAAGTCAGGTCAATATTACATTCCATTGTAACATTACATATTACAGTTCAGTATTTTAACGGTTACTTGCAAAGTATCTTAAGACTTTTACATTTACAGATATCATATTTCAATCCATGAAAACGTAAAAAGACCGCCTTATGCTCGAGATTTAATCGTCGAGCTCTTGTATAGTTTCTCAAGAAGTTAATACACTAAACATCTGTGAAGCAAAACAACAAGATCTTCAGTTAATCAGGTAATATCACCAGTCCATAAAACATGGAACATAGTCCTAATGATCCCTTCAACTGCCAAAAGCTCGTTGTAAGTTCAAAATAAATCAAAAGTGATGAAGATTTTTAAATCCTTACCTGATTTACAGAGTCCCAGAAAACACTGTAATATGTGTGCCGTTTACAGGAGGCCATAATGCACAACGATTCCGGAAAATCCAAGAATTATGTAAGAATGTAGATCATACCAACAGATTTGAGGAAAGTATGTCAAGGGGAAAACATATAAAATCAAGAAAGAAACCTTTCTGGAATAATTAGACCACTATTCAATTTAGCTTAAAGTTAGTTCGTAGTACCTGAACCCATACAGCAAAAGTCCTTGATGAAGATCAATCCATACGCTTCATACAGATAAATTGTGGTCAGAATATGCACGAAAATACTAAATTTTATTCCCAGAAGATGCAACAAAATTAAATCTGATCAAGTAAGTAAGAATCAAGTTTGGCTAAAAATACCATTTGTTTTTTTAATTCTTGCAGCACTTTCATAGCAACCTAACGGTAGGCAAACGTCTGCATCTCTTCCCCCGATCGGGGCACAACCATTCAATAGCAATTTTAATCGAATAGTTAGTTTGCCGACCGAGCCAAACGTTTTACGATTTATGTTCGCGACCCTATCCATATCCCCTTTCATTCGCGCTTCCAAGTTTTGTTGAGTCATAAAATGCTCAAAAACCGTCTAGCAGTGACTTTTTGTGACAAGTGCTTAACCGGGTTGCGTGCGCTGTTGATAGTAATTTTCACTTCCAAACAAACAAACAAAAAAGCACACCCGTTTGACAAAATTCCCTCATTCCAGCCGAAACACCAATTGGAATGGCCCAAGGCCGGGGAAAAAACGGGCCAAAATGTTCAGGAAGCGCAAGTTATTGCACATTAAAATCTTCGCCAAATCATCACAGCTTCAGTAAAAGTGAAAAAAAGACGGGAAAACTGAACAGAAAACAGCCACTACCACTATTACCACCACCAGGGCTGCAGGTTCATTACGCGAGTGCGAGGAGCTTTGTGCGCTTGTTACACTCTGGATCTTTTTTTTTTGCGTTAACTTCAACATAACTATACCAGCAGAAAATTCGCTCTGAAGAGGTCGCATTGCAGTGGGGTTTTATGCTTTTTCATCGACTTTTCTTTGCCAATTTTGCTTTTTTTCCTTATTTCTCCTTTTATCACTCACCCGGGCGGTGTACTGCTGCGCACTGCACTGTTGTGATGAGATACTGCAGATTTGCAGGAAGAAATAATAAAATCTTTATTGCAGACACTCGTGCCACTAGACGAGAGGTCGGTCTGACCAGAGAACTGGGACTAAAGGTGTGAGGTATGAAAAGTAATAAATTTTTGTTTTATTCTCGCTGAATAAACTTATTATAATTCTCATTACGCGTTACTCCGTTGGAGGGACGCTACTAGCGCGCAGAAATACAAGCTTTTCGTTTCGTTCTCCGCGAGACAAGCCGATGTCAAGGGACGATGTGGATGAGAGATTTGTCTGTATCTGTCGACGCGATTAACCTGGAATTTGCAATAATACGTTATGTTTGTGGTTCAGTCAGGAAAGGGAGAATGTAAACCTTGAACATCTAATTTGGTAATGTTCATTAAGACACCAATATTACAAAAAATAAATTTACTTCAATAAATCCAAAATCATTTCAATTATAAAAGAAACATTTATTGTTCTAATTGTTTTATTCATTCAAATATAATTACCTTTCCATTAAAAAAACGTGAGAAGACAAATTACACAAAAAACAATCAACGTGTCAGTTGCAATTTAAACTACCACAAACAGAAGCAAACAAAAACAACAACAAAAAACTGGGCAAATTAAACCGAATCATTCACCGTTACCTGTGTGTGATTGCAGTTGAAATCAATCTTCGTTAAATTACATTCGTATTCGCTACCTAGCCCGTGCACATTCGTCGAAAAATTAAACCAATAAAAACATCATCAATGACATCCGATACATACACACACGCAAAAAAAGCACAACATACCATCACACACATCCACAAACCAATACAAACCGATTGGCGCAAAAATCAAATAACAAATTGCAATTAATGATATTTTATTTCACGTTTCACTTGCGATCGTGGCCGCGCGCGAGGCTGAACGTGATTGAAACAAAACGGCGGAAAACAGCGGTAGCTTACACACAGTAATCAATTCCGTTCGCGTTGCGCACTGTGTTCTCACTGTTTCACCAACCTCAACCCGAACCCTTTCCTTCGGGGTTAATTTCATTTATCCATGTTTTGTGCTGGTCCCGGGCGCAGAACCGTTTTCGATTATGGTTCGACGACACACCCCTCCCCCGCTCGGGGTGGTGGAAAAATCAGGAAAATTACATCACGTTGATGGAAGAATCAGCATCCAGCAGAAGAGAGGGCACAAAAAAGAAAAAAAGGGAAAAACAAACCGAAAATGGTCTCGCACGATTGACGGAAGCGCATCGAAAAAGAGTTCCAAATGCTCTCACTATTTTTTTTTTTTGACTCCGTTTGGTATCATTTGAATGAAGGCATCCGTTAGGTAGTGTAATGCGTAATAGTAGGTAGTCGGGAAAATTACACCCAAACGTGTTTATTCCCGTGCGCCGGTTGTTACTGTAGGCGGATGAATGAAAACGCGGCAAAAAAAACATAAACCCAACGCGCGGAAGGAAAAGCCTGTGTTTGTGTGCAAGAGATATTATTTTTAACGAAACGGAAAAATCATTAAAATTCAATAACAACATTACCAAAACAGTGGTTCGATTCGAGCAAAAAGCATAAACGTCGGACGCACACACATCCACCAGTGAACAAAAAGAAATAAATGGTGATTTTTCCGGTGACTTCCCGGTTTTTTTTTCCTTTCCAGTCTACCATCGGCATCATCATCATTTATTTATCGCAGAAATTGGTCGTTTTTCGCCGCCTTTTTCCAGCAAGCCGCACGCGTGTGAGTGGGTGGATTGAGTTCATTCAAACCGTTTAATTGGGAAAATATTAAGGTCGTCATGGATTGACGACTGCTGGTGCATTTGTATGCAATTGTACAGTATGTAGTGAGAGAATTTGTTTATGTTTTGTTCGTTCGTTTTTGTTCTGATGGGTGACATCGCACGAGTGATTATAAAAATTGCATATTATGATGGTTGGAATCGATTTTTAAAGTATAAATTAAAGTTAATTTAAATATAGACAAGATTTAAAAAAATAATAAAAAATATCCAACAAATATACGAAAGACACAAACAAACACAAGAAATCGAAGGATATAACCTTATTGCTGGATGCAATAGTTAAAATAGGTGTCCTAGAATTGATAAAATAGTTAGATAAAGATGTCTTTAGATAAAGTTGATACTAAGAAAACAAAACACAATTACGTAGAAATTATTTTAACTTAAGACATTTCTTTACTTGGCCCACACCCTTGGCTAAAACATCAATCTAAGCGTGTGTTAGATGAATGTTTGAAGCTGTTTATATCATGTATTTTTATGTTATGAATATTATTAACAGTCATTTAGTTTAAAAGTTGGAAAGGCTCAGTTGATCCAATTTTAACGAAAACTTTCATTCTACAAAGTACTTTTTACACTAGGAATCAGCGTTGCACCAGACTTCAATCAACGTGAACCGTCGATGAAAGGCCGTGCAGCAGGCCGTTGTTTGATGCGATTGTGGTGCGTTGCTTTTCGTGGGGCTTTAATGATGATGCCGAATTGATGTTTCTCACCCATCCATCGATAGACACATGAGTTGCATTCAGTGGGATGGCTTTTTATACTGCTTGATGGATATGTCCACTGTCTGATGGACAGGGGGGGGGGGGGGGGGGCACTGTGCATGAAAGAGATTATCCACGCTGCAGCTCATCATTGACGCGCTGCCGGGCTGGCAACAAAGTGAGAAGACAGACAATTTACGCAGAAATTCATTCATCGTTGTAAAATCACCGTGAACCTTTCACAAGGACACACAATGGTGGAGTGATTCGTTATTTTTTTGGCATACTAGTGACGAGCGGTTTAAAATGAAAATGCAATAATACACACAGCGTGGCGAGGAATGATGAGGAATGGACGAACAGGTGCGCACAAAATCCGTTGGTCCGAGAATGGGGAATAAAAGAAAGCCCGCCATGTACGATATGTTAAATTGCTTACAATAATAGAGTTTAATTAAAAATATTCATAATGCATGAGCTTCGCGCACAATTTTCACAGCATTAAGCCGCGGGTGGCGTCGTGGTGGGAGCCACGCGGAAATGAATCTGGATTTTCGGTGAAATAAAATGCAATCAGGGATAACCGAAACGAAAAAAAAACAAAATGGTTACGGACGCGCGGCCCATTGTTACCTGTGTCCCGTACCTGGAAGAGTGGAATTGAAAATGTAATTTTCACCAGACTGCTTCAAAAACGAATCCTTACTGAATTTTGTGCAACATGACACCGGGAGGAGAGAACACAAAGGATGAGCACAAACATCCTACAGGATGGTGCTGCGATTTTCGCTTGACTTTCTTTTACTGCAACTGTGCTTTATTGTTATTATCATAATCATTCCCCGAACGTTGAGGTACAGGGAACACAAACACACACCAACGGCTTTCACGTAGTTACGGTTGAACACGGGCGAATGTTTCCATCCGGCGTTTGCATAATGAATGCTCCAAACTCAAACTGCTTTGGTTGTTGGTTGTTGGGGTAAATTTGGGTAGAAGGCGGTGAATAGGTTGGTGGAAATTTTGTTTTGTGCCAATGCTGAGTTGTCTGTACAGAGGTGGCATTTATAAAACAAATGTTACTGTGCAACTATCAAAAATACATCACAAAACTGGGAAAATACTCTACAAACATGTAGAGTATTTTCAATTTTTCGAATTTTCCAATTTTGTTTTGCAAGAAATGATACAAAAAGTCTGTAACCAAGAAAGGAGCAAATTCATTGAAGATAAGATTCCATTTTCTCGACTTTCAATGTTCTATATCAACGAAAATCTTAAAACCGTTACAAGCTGAAAAACGATCTGTTAGATAGCACACCATGAAGGTCGCTTTCAGTAAAATTTATCATCGTGCTTGTCAACAATAGACAAACGTTACTAACTTAGTGAAGACAATCACTTTCAAACGAATAACTCGGAATCAAACTTACGAAACTCACAATTTCTTTTTAATATAAATAAAACCAACTTCGACCATGTCAACGTCAGATTCGTTCGGACTGTCAGGATAGGACTATGCCCATCTTACATCTATCGACTTCTCACTAAGAGAGTTTAGTTATGTCCCTCTACCCAAGGTAAAGCCTCTAAACTCTAACGTTTCAGTTTTCCTATTGATGTTTTCCATGCCATTAATGTTTTAGTTGGAGAATGGAGAAAAGTCCACTTCGGCTTATGTCAGTGAAACTCTGACCTACCACCATATGTAGGTACAATCATCACGCCACATGGCGACCGTATCCATAATCAAACCTACTACAAAACATATAAATCATTGGTTGTAAAGAAAGCTTTTCCAACAGACCTCAGTAGTATTTACTAAATTGTTGGCAAAATGTATTCCTTTAAGAACATTGAACAAGTTATTTTAAACCTTCAAATACGGACTTCAAAATATTACATTTCACAATTATGATTATTGCTTTATATAGATAAAGCATAAGGTATGCGCAAGGTCAGACAAAGCAACAAAACAAACCAATTGTACAATTTTAGATGTTATGTACAACAATATAAAGTAATACACAAAACTGAACATAAAATTTGAACAATGACTTCTTTCTTTCACGTAGTGTTGTATTGCATACTTTGAGGCGTTAGGCACGAGAAAACGTCGTTGAAATAAGTGAATGAATAAAAAGCCTCCACAGATTACATCTAATGAATGAGCTATGTAACTAAACAACACACAAACGCTGTAGCAACGCTGGCTGAACGAACAAATTGAACTTAACTCAAACAATTCATTAAGAGTCCAGTCCAACTTAGCAGTACATCGCCGCTCCAGTTGTGCACAGCTCATTTCCATTCCATCATACCCGCAAATCATAATTCATTCTGTAAATATTGCTTATCGGCTGGCCGGGTATGGCTTTGAAATCGTCCGATGAGCCGCAAAATGCGCCCATCCATGTCGCGCGCTAATTGGCGTTAAGAAAAGTTGCTCCAGATTTGCCAAACACAAACGCCATCGAACTTTTCACGCACAAACAAATCGCCGCGTTTGTTTTCAATTTATCTTTGATTTTCGTGACCAACTTGGCTGCTGGTAGTGGTCGTAAACTTTTGACTGTCCAAATTTCTCCCCCCCCCCAGAGTGAAGGAACTTTGGGTAGCGCTGTGTTGATGTTCTAATCTTGCAAAAGCTGTCCGAAACTTGGCCACACGGGACACACGCACATACGGTGGAGCAACTTTCATGTGGTTTGCTGTCGATAGCTTCGAGTCAGCTAGTTAGTCTAGTTCTGCACTTTGGTCACCGCAAACGTCAGTATGACGACCACGACGACGACAACGACGACCGCTAATTGGTAAGCCAGTCTATTTGTTCACAATTAGAAGATTTTCTTCTGCTCGTCGTTGGACGCGATTGCAGGCTCCGTTGGAAGCGGCAAATGCCCGTGGGGGAACGTGGAACGTTCCTTCATTAGCATCAATTAGAAATCCGTACGTCTGAAAAGTCACTCACGAAAACAGACAGCCCAGCAATCGCAAACAGCAGCATCACGCGGTAAGAAGTCCAAGAATTGAACTCCACCAAGGCAACAATGTTGATTTAATGCCAAGAATTGGCCCACTGGACGAAAGCTAAACGAACACATCGCGGCTTTTGTCACGACCGAAGACGAAAAGGTTAGCTCATGAACCATTGAACTTGGCACATTCTTTCGCCCTCGGATCGCTGATCACGATGAAAGTGGTTCAGATAGCAAAGAACCACCAAACGACAGCGCAAAAATGCAATCCAGAATGCATAAAATTGTCACGTTCCTTCTTAGTTTTTTTTTACATTCGTTTCGAATAAATTTTTCATATTAAAATGATTTACGAGAGGGCGACGCGAGGGCCGACGCGCGTGCAAATCCGGCTCGAAGGACCAGCAGCAAACAAAGCGCGAGGCTATATATTTATTTTATTTACTACTGCAAAGTGACAACATAATAAAGCGTCGGTGATTCCTCTGCAATGAGGCGCAAAGAGGCGCAAAACGGAGCGAAAGAAGCTGTTGTTTTGCGGGAGATAAGCCTTTCGTACTGCGCTGTTCTCTTGTGCTGTTCGTAATCTTTTTACCGAAGGTTACCACCAGGCCAGGGATAATACCTTGAGACACTGTCCTGTGCACGAGAAAGGTGAGCAGCGCATAATGAAGCAGTAGCACACTCTAAACGGTGTGTATCAATTGCGTGCCCATTCGCTATTTGTTGCCTCTACTCGGTTGCAGAAGGTTTTCGAGTGCGGGAAAGTGTGCGCGAGGTGTCAAGAAGCGGTAAGTTGACACGCACCCACCGCTGGGTGTGGGTTTGCATTCTTTGCGGTGTTGTGCATGCTGCGAATGCATTTAATAAGCTATTTAAACTCCATCAAGTGCAGACCCGGGCCAGGCAGTGGAAAAGAAGCGCAGAAATGAGCGTGAAGGACGACTCCGGCACAAAACTCGCTATAAATAATCGCACGGCAAAGCAGTGTTGTCACCATTAATTATGGGGCCTGTTAGGGTCGTACACCACAAGAGAAGATGAACCGCACCTGGAGCGAGAGAAAGAGAGAGAGGATACGTGTACCGTACTATGTGTGGGATGTCCGTGTTCGTGAAATGCGATACCTTTAAAGTACGGGGTTGGTGTGTGCAAACTTCTTGCAAGCGCATAAATCTCGGCCCATCACAGAATGCATCCTCCCGCATTGGGAGGAGTCTTTGGGAGTTGAAAATAGCTTCACCGGTGGGGATCGGAGGAGAATGGACTTTCGGATATATCACGCATCATTAGACTAATTTGCTTCGCTTCATTCGCACCCGCCTGCGTTACGGTTTCCCATCACCACGCCACACCGTGGAGTTGGTGGACTTCAAAATGGGGACCTTATGAGATGATGTCATAACCGTTAACACGTCGAAGAGGTCTCCTCTCATCCTCTTACTGTCAGTATGCTCCCGGACGAAATGGATGATTTGTTTGCATATGCGAAGAAAGCAAAACAGCAGCGCACATCTTCGTTGTTAGAAATTCAATCCATGTTCAGTGTGTGCGGGAGTGAGAAAGAAACTGAAAGAAAATGGAAAGAAAAAAACATACATCTCAACTATGATGGAATAGTGAATGAATAGAGCACTGTTAGGTGCGATGCGTTGCGAAGACCGTGGCTCCGATGACAGCATTTGCTCGGGAGAAGATTGAGACATTCTTAAGCAAACAACGGCATCGCAGCACTACTGCTACCGTTTCTCGATCGTTTGACGCTTCGCTACTGCTAATGCCGTGTGTGTGTGTGTCTTCTAGTTCGTGTGTTTGAAAAGCACTCGTTTGCCAGTACCGTCACATCACACCATACCGTCCTTAGACTATCGGCAGGGCAAGGAATAATATCTAGAACGGTGGGAAACGGCATGGGAAATGTAGAGCGTCTCACTTACAACAGCGCTCTGATGATGGTTGGCGATGTTTGAAATGTGAGAAATTGTGAAAGCAAAACCGATGGGAGCCGATGGATTGTCTGTGTGTGTGTTTCCATGCCCGGTGTGTCACAAACGGAACAGTTCTAATGATTACCGTTTAGACGATCTGCAGCTGTATCAATAGTACTAAACCGTCATCCTGTACCGTGGTGGCTGCTATGTCGTTTCATAATCAGCAGTCGTTTGTTTTTACCAGTTTTTGGAAAACGATAGTTTGAAGAAACGCTCGTTGCGTGGCTGTGTTTATTTTATTGGAACTTTTCTCACAGTAAACATGTGGGAGGAATTATGCTTAAGTTTGAGCTGAGGAGGTCGAATGAAAACGGGCTGAATGAGTGTGGTAAAGATAATAAAACCTGCTCAACAATAAAACTGTAAGGGAATATCTCAGCAATATACTACCAAAATTGGTCTAAATATACATTGATGTGAATATGGTTCTTCAATTCCCAAGCCTTTACATGCATGCATAGCCTTGTGATATGAAAGAGGAAATACTACGCGATATGCATTGGATATTCGCTCTAGTACGTTTTTTTTCAATTTTGTTTCATTACACTACAAATAATATTAGAACATTGTTCAAAAAAGATCACCTCAAGCTGCTAGAACGATTATTTGAAATAAAAAAACGTGTGCAAAGTGGCAATATTAAAAAATAATCACTAAGGAGAGTTTACCTAGCCGATCTGGCATCGTAAAAGCGTTATTAGGCACCTTAAATACTCATTCGAGCGGTCGCAAAAGTCTTGGTAGCAAAAATCTTGTTAACAGAATTGAAGCATTTTTACTTGTAATTACACTTTAGAATAAAATATTTTTTTATAAATCAGTTAAACTACACGCAAAAAGCTTAGTTTTACAGCTGTAAAATAATAAAATCCAGAGTAAGCCACTTTCGTTCATTCCCTTGCCCGGCCAATACTTCACAAGGCTCGAATAGGAATGACAGTGCCCAATTGAGGGTTTGCTTCGCTCGAATGAGTATTTACGGCGACTGATAACGCTTTTACAATGTCGGATTGGCTAGGTAAACCCTGTAAGTTGCTAAACAACAACTGATTGAAAGCACGAAATAAAACGTAAAAAAATACAAAAAAAAAAACTAATTCATAATCCAACATCAAAGAAAACAACATCGATATCACAAAACGAAACAAAAGATGTATATAAAAGTCATTTTTTTTCACATAAGAAAAATAATAGGGTCAATAGCATTTCATTATAATTGTATAAATAAGTACATTAAATTTCATTTCATTAAATGAAAGATACTTTTGTGGCTAAAAACGTTACAATTGCATGAAATGTAAAGTGCCCAATTGATTCTGCCTTCTCCGATAAGCCAAAACTAATCATACAAAAACATTCGCCATTCAAGCCGCGTTCGCCGTTTACATCGGTTCACTTGGCACATACCGTCAAGAGTAGTTAGAATGTTAAAATTAGCATAAATCTCATACAACCGTTCAATGCCACTAGCCCGAGAGGGGGCGCGTTCATTTGTTCGCGACAGTCTTTGCTCCACAGATGACCTATTGGGAATTTAATTCCCAGTGTCTCTCCCGTATGGTACTTCAACGCGAACCAGTCACAGTCGCCCGATATGCAGATAACCTTACCTCTAGTGCGGCTCGAAAAGGAAACGGCAACCCAGAAGAAGCATAAAAACACAGAAAATGTATTCCCATTCGGTAGCGCAATAGAATAGAAGAAAACGACACTTTTAATTATGCCATGAACTACCGCTAATCGGTTCGATTGACTGGTGAATTGGCCACGTATGCTTAGAAACACATACCCGAAGGCGGCCGCACCAATCCCATCGAAAACCAAGCCTCTTTATTGCACCCAGCCTTCATTCCATTTCGGTGACAAAACCATCCAAGCGAGGTGGAATGAAAAGTCCTTCGAGTTGTGCAATTAGCTACCTCGTGTAGGTTTTTTTTTTGTCGCTCCATCACTCTCTATGCCCTTCACATCGTTCCTTATTCTTCGTTGCCATTTCATTAGCCGTGCCACCGCGGCCCAACGATTTAAGCATAATTATTTACATAAACTCAAAGCGCCAAGTCGACTGATAGCGACTGAATGGTGGAATCGCGCGCTTTTCTTTGCGGCTTGCAAATGCATGTTTAGGATGGAATGAAAATCAGAAAACCGACCTGGGAGTGACATTGTTTCGTCGAGCTGTTGACAAAACTGCTGCAGTGCGCCGAGTTGCCGAGAGGTCGCACTCGCTATCGCGTTGGACTACATCTTGCTCTAAGGGTGAGGTTTTGATCAACCAAAAAAAAAAGTATAGGGGAGCTTGGGTCCTCTGGAACTCCGAATAGCTGCTGGAGAGTTGTTTTGAAGGCTCGTCACAAACCGCAGTCACTATCCACAGCATTAATGCCCTCTGGAGTATGTCGCTTGACTGCATCTCCCCGCGTACCTTGTATGCTTTGTAACCACGACAACAAACCCGGCGGAGAAGATTTACTGCGCCCGATACCGCGCGACAACGGCGAGTTTTCAGAAGTCACGAAGTAACTGCAACGAGAAGTACTAATTAGTCGAAGAATTCGAAAATAGGGAGCAACTGGAACTGGAACTGTGCCAAATCAACCGTAAACTTCAACCAGCTGTTCGGGGCTCGTTGCCGCATCATCTCTTCTCTCCCAAGGGTGCTGCCGTTGGGCCGCCGTTCCACTCCTTGGCAGTGGAAGCGTTTGTTTGTTGCACCGGAGGCTACCGGAACCGGTCGAACCTTTGCACCCAAAACGTTGGTTTTTATGTTGTGGAGGAGTTCCAGAAAAACGCACAAAAGAATGCCGCCAACAGTAGATTCATCGAGCGTAGCTAGGCCACGGGTAGGCAAACACAACCAGAGTCCGGGTGCAACCTCCCGAAAATAAAGGTGTCAAAATACACACCGAGACTTCGTTTCGCACCTTCAAGACGCGGGTTCATCTCTCTTGGGACTTGCGCACAAAGCAGGGATCAGTTGCGTCGACACGATACTGTATTGATCGGTAGTTGCCAAAAAAGAAAACGGGAACCTTAAATTACATACAAACAACAAACCGAACACAGTTTGCTGATGTTTGCTTTCTTTTCGAACGGATCAGTCCCCGCTGTGCCGATGTCCACGCTTGTCCTTTTTGTCGCTGTCAACCTTCTCGTTGTGCTTTGTACTTTTCGCTCTATCTTCTTATCCTTGGTTTGTGATGGAATGTTTACCGTAATCGCTTTTACTGCACCTTCTCGCATGTCATAATCCACGGTCATAATCCTACAAACGAGTACGAGAAAAAATCTCATGAAGATGTTCACCCTGACACAAGAGCGAGAGTGTCGGACCGCATGCGGGACGCAACTCACTTTAGTGCGACGCTCATTTCCGGATGATTTTTTTTATTTCTTCACACACACACACACAACACACCGTCGTCGTGAGGGTTTCAACTTTCCAGGGAAACGCGTTTGCCACCCTCCACGATCATCCCCGAGGGCGCGTTTGTTGGTGCGTGATGATCGGTTTTCGGGGCGGATATTACACCGGGCAACCGTTTATGGTAATCGACAATTCGAGTATCATATTCGGTGTCATATACGAATCGAAGATGGGCGCAGATTATTGCATTTTGATGCTGGCCGGGCTGGTCGGTTTCGGCATTTCCGTGCCCCATAAACGTGTGTATCCTGTGTTGGTGTTCTTTAATCTCCCACCGGCTCGGTGTCGGGTGAACAGCTGGGAAACGGTATTGCGCCAACCGCCGGGTGGGGAAAACATCTTTATTTATTATTGCACCATTTAGTGCTAGCATGCCGGATATGATTGCGTGGACGTGCTGCGGTACAGAATAAGCCGATTGGTAGACAAATGGGTTTCGAATTTCAAACAAACTATCAGTAAAGCAGTTTCCTCAAAAATAGTGAAAAAAAAACATTAACATACAACACAAATCATACAATAAATCAATAAGATGTTATTTTTTCAAATAAAAACAAGACATCGAATGAGATTATACAATAAGATTACACAAATCATCATTACGAATTGATCGATGTAAAATAATCGATAAAATGTAAATAAAAGACAAAAGACACCAAATTGTACAAATAAAATGAGAAACAAAGAAGAACATGAGAAATGGCAATGAAAAACAATGAAGGAACATTAAACAAAAACATCGATTTAATGTATTTCACATATATATCCAAAGAATTAAAGTTTTAAAAACAAAGAAATATAATGAAAGGCTTTTCAACATTTTTTATTCTAACAGAATAGACCACAAAATCAAATGTACTACAAAAGTGGATAAACACAATTCAAAAAAAGGCAATGAACCAAATCAGGCATAATCTCGCAAATATAACAAGAAAAGCAATAAAGTTTCAAATAATTTGAAATAGAGAAATATTGACGAAAACAGAGAAACCTCAACAGACATTGAAATATGACAAAAGTATACATAATGTACAAATGATACTTTCAATAAACAATTGAGGAATAACAAAAAGCATCAACAAAAACAATAAAAATAAAAAAGATAGCTTTAGAGGAGAAACAAAACATGCTTAACCTTTTACAAAGAAAATTTCTTAAAGGACCAAGGAGTAACTGAAAAATCCTATGATAATCTCCCAAAAAAGTAAAAAGCCACCACTATTAATTACAATAACAATTAACTGTGACAAAAGAAAAGCGACCCTCCCAAAGGAGAAATGAAATGAAAAGCATTACAGTACAATGAAAGGGTAATGAAGTCAACGCCTTAAATCGCGCGTAACCATGTCTCCTCCCAGCAAGCACGCGTAGGCCTCGCGTGTTTCTAAAATTATTTAACTTGTTGATAAATTATCTTACCCATCATCACTCACTGGCTAAATCTTACCATCCGTTCCCGGAAAAACCCATTCACAACGATTCCATTTCCACCCGTTGGCGCGTACATAATTAGAAGGATTCAATCTTCAAACGAAAGGATAGCAACCGTCGCGGCAAAGACCGGTCTGTACACCACTTGTCGGGAGCGGATTAGCTTCCAAAATGTGCGATGATGAGACCGCAACAGCACTCATCACATCGAAGCACCCCTTTGGCAAACACTCCACAAACAATGAGACGCACAGAAGATGGTCGATGGCTTGTCATCTGTACGGAAAAGCAGTGCGCGCGTCAACCGAGCTGTCGACAGGGGTTCAAGATGGACTCTTTTCTTCACTTTCGGGGGAAGGTTAAACCAAATCTTGTTTAAACTCTGTACTACACCGGATTCTTCAGCTCGGAAGGCTCGCAATCGATGCCGGGGAATAATGACTTCAATTGCCATGGTACGCGGGCGCTACGGGCACGGGTAGGACGTTTGTCAACGAAACGTCAACTGGCTAATCGTGACCCCAGAAATACTGGCAGCAGCACCATCCCGTGCCAACAGTGAAACAGTTGGAAACGATTTCCATCATCATGATTTGTCGGGGAAAGATGCTGCTTCGTGACACTCAACCCACCGCCTCTTGAAGAGGATGTGTGTCTTACTTCCAAGGTTCTCCTCTCTCCCACGAGTTTGAAGTAGGATTAAACTGACAGCTGAGCGGAGCAACCACAAACGAGCTTCGAAATGAGGGAGAGGAAGAGTTTCCAATACTAAAACAAAACAAAAAAACTACCCTCTAGCGTCGCTGCTACTGGAAGGTGGATTAACTCCATGTGACCCTGGGAGCACTGTTGTTTGGCTGTATTAAATGGGAACCACACGGATTTTTTGTTTATTCAGGCAGCGGAGTCTCCACCATACCCGATCGATCAGGCTTTCGGCACCACAAATCATCCAGAATGTAACAATATGTTTTCTGGGTATAAAAACTCTCACCAACGAAGACGGAATCCGGATCAAACATTCCGATTGTCAAGCGTAAATAAAAATAAATATTACTGTACACACGCGGTGCGAATAATTACCCACACACAGTCACGCTCGGTAACGATAACCTTGTGAGGACGCTTTAATCGCATCCATAAGGGGGACCTGGACGTGCGTCGAACATTGTTTTGGTTGGTTATTCCTGACCTCATTTCTTGTTCATGCACTATCACCCTTGCGGTAGACCTTGGCTGATAATCGCACTCCTCAAATTGACGGCTGTGCCCCAAAAATAAAGCACCATTTAGCTTGCACTTAACAATCACGTCTTTATTACAGAGCTATTAACCTAGGAATAGAGCAACATTGAGAGGAACTGCACGCTTATCCACCGAACGACTGTGAAAATGTTTGCGACATCGAGGACGCTTTCGTGTTGCCGCTAACCTGAAAGCTTGATGAGGATCCGAACGACTTGGTGATGACCGTGCCGTCCGCTAGTACGATCTTCTCCGATCCGGTATTCGCGTTGGACGTTGACCCCGTCCCATCCATCCCAATCTGTTGGCTCTGGGCCGATCCGGTCGTACGGCTTCCCTCCTTGCCCGGCTCCTTGAACGATTCCGAGTTCGTCTGGGCCTGGCTGGCCTGGCTGCCCTGTGCCGTCTTGATCGATGAGCCCGCCCCACCGGACGTTTGCTCCCGCACATTCGCTCCCTCTCGCACTACGTTCGTGTTGGTGTTGGCATTGGCCAGCGCCTGCTTCTCCTTGTCGAACGCGGCAGACTGACCTTGGGCTGCATTTTGGCTCTGGTACTTGTCACCGGACTGGAACGATTGCTGCTGCGTGTTGGTTGCGCTCAGCTGTCCACTGCTCAGGTCGGACGCAATGTTGGCCGACTGGCTGCTGCCGAACGTTTGCTGCTGCACACTGCCATCCTTGCCGACGACCGTCTGCGAGCCCGTGTTGGAGGCGGCCGACTGTTCAAACACCGGCATCGAGTGCTCCTCGTGGTCGTCCGGTGGGAAGTAGATGGCATCGCTGGAAGTGGGCCGTGCGGACACTAGCGCCACGGTGGAAAGGATTGTCACGGCCACTACACATTTCACTAGCTTACGGTCCATCTCTCGGATTACAGTTCTCAGCTTCAGGCTCGAGTTACGATCGTGTACTGAGCCGCACGCAAAGCTGCAAGTACACACATCGTAATTGTTGAGATTGACTCTCCCCTCCACGCGGGAGAGAGAGAGCAAAACCTGACCCCATGGTGATAAGCGGCGAAGATCCCAATGAAAGAGTACGGGTTTTTACGAGAGCAGCGGTTCACGTTTCTACTAGCTCCAGCTAACATCCACAGCGTGCGATTGTGTAAGACACTTTGGTGAGTAAGTTTCGTGGAGTTGGAACACGGTTGGAATTCCCCGTTCGAGTACCTTCAGTGCCATCCTGCTCTACTACGCTAACAGGCCTATGCGTAGAGGGGTCGGGTAAATACCAAGTGATCTAATTGGGATTTTACCATATCTGCTAGATCCTGTCAAACGGGTCGCTGACTTTTACTTCTTTTTGCTTTTGCAGACATTAAGGTTCTTTCGCTGCTCGCCTCCCAAAATCCGCTTTCCCCTTTGTGACGTTGTGGGGCTTTTCCAATCCAACATCCCGGCGATATCCAATCAAGAAATATTGATTCCAAAATGGTCTACCATCTTCAAGTTTGTGTCGCGAATTGCTTCCTTCCCGCGGGTGACAAACGTTTGCTTCGTTGGGAGACCGTTACTATAATGCGAGGTGTAGCGGCGCTGCCTTGGCATTGCAAAACCTTGCCGGACCGACGGATGCCTTGGGATTCCCCCATCTATACCTGGGGTTGGCCCCCATCGCAATTCGTTATCGTCGTCGACGTCGTTGTTTTGGGGTCGGTAGCACGCAAACTCACACAACTACAGATCCGCTTGTAGAGCCACAACCTGTCACACGAAACAACCGTAACCGCGCTCGCCTAGTGATCGCCGATCGGGGCTGCGTCATCGAAACCTTGACGCTACAGTTTGGTGCTCGTGTCCGTGAGGAGAGCGAGCGCACACGCGCGAAGACAACGCGAAAAGCGAAACCAGTTCTTTGCGCACCTTTGGCGGGGTACGGCGAAGACACCGAAGACACAGAAGACATACGCACACGTCTCGCGCCTCGCTTCCGCCTGGCGCGTGCTACACCGATGCAAAATCAATGTTCCGAGAGCTGTTTTGTTGATTTCAATGTCGAAGAACCGCCGCTGAGGACGGCACTGGCATTATGGGGCAGGGAAAAAAACCAGTTCTCGCTCTCGTCCCATGGCTGCGGAGGGTGATGATGATTTGGACAAACCTGCGCGATGTTGATATCTAGCAGAGGTGATCAGTTCTGCGTGGTACCGTCTTCCGGACAGAGTGAATTCTCTTCAGCGGTGTCGTCGCCGTCGTCTGCGGTGTGGTGTGTAGCGCTCTTTTAGGCAAAACTGTTCCCCAAAACTAGGTGTTAATATCAGTGCTAAATGATACACTTTGCTTCACAGACATCACTTCACCCACGATGATGCTACGTACGGTTGTTTTGTGTGCGTTGTTACTACTCTCGACCGAATATCCAGGTACGTGTGCCATTTTTCGGTGATTGCGTGTGCACTAGGTGCACCTGAAATGTTCTAGAAGCGCAACAAAGTTCACGGCTTATAAAAAAAGACGACACTCTTCTGCTGCGCGGTTTGTGTATTAATTTGCGTACGTGTTTTCTCCACTCCGCTTGTAGGTGCTAACGGTCAACGTCGTTACGGACAGCAAGATAACGGCGGACTGGATGAAGATCAGGCGCGCGGCTACGGATACAGACAGGGGCAGCAGGGAGCGCTAGCGGGCGTTGGAGCCGGTTTTGGATACAACCCATACTACGGCACGCAGCAGCAGCAGTATGGGTTAGGCGCACAGCCTAACCTGTTTGAGGTGGTGACGAAGAATACGGCCGCCGTATTTGATAGCGTTAACAAACAGATCGGGCAAACGTTCAATGCCGTCTCGCGTCCGTTCGGTGCCGGATTTGGATTTTTGCCCGGAATGTTCATGCCTGGCAGTGGAGGAGCAGTGGGTACCGGTGCGTATGCCGGCAATTTCGGACAGTTTGGGTTGCCAGGTGCATGCGGTTCGTTTGGGTTTGTGCCACCCGGTCAACACGGTGGATTTCCTCCCGGTCAGCCTGGTGGATTTCCTCCAGGACATCATGATCATGATCATGGTCATGGTCATGGTCATGGTCATGGTCATGGTCATGATCATCATCATCATGGTCCTCCGCCGAACGGATTCCAGGATAATAAGAAGCCGCACGGTGGCGATTGGTCTCAAGGTGGTCGTCCGCAGCATGGAGATTGGCCACATCAAGGTGGATATCAACCGTCGGCACCTGGTGCTCCCACTAAGCCAGTAACGCCAGTCCCACCAAAGCAACCACCGGCAGGACTTCCAGTAATTCCACCGGCCCCGCAGCCAACTCCACCACCACCAGCAGTTGATCCTAATCCACCACGAGTGAATCCTGTCCCGCCATCCGACAACAAGGTTCCACCAGTAGCTCCTCCACCACCACCTCCAGTGGCACCTCCGCCACCTCCACCACCGTCCAGTGGCAACAATCTTCCTCCAGTAGCACCTCCACCACCTCCTCCACCATCACCACCATCGGGCAATAACTGGTCATCGAACAATGTTACTCCGGTAGCACCACCACCTCCTCCTCCACCACCGCCACCACCTGCAGGCAATCCTCCACCGGCCCCGAAAGAGAGCCTCCCACAGGAGGGCGAGGAGGACGAAAAGAACCCCGTGTATGACATTGACATACGCGGTGAGTTCGAAGAACCGAAGCCACGCGCCAAGCGACAGTTTTTCCCGAATCTGTTCAACCAAATCGGTGGCCTCGTAAATACGGCCGTCAACTCGGCCGGCACCATTGCGCAGGGTGCGCTGAATGCGGGCCAGCAGCAGGGCGCCGGTTTCCCGAACTTCTTCGCCCCGGGACGACCACCACGGCCGCAGCAACCGACACAGCAATCGCCACAGTTCCCTCAGCAAGCTCCAAACAATCCACCCCAACCACCACCGCCGTCACCGCCCCAGAATCCACCAACTCCACAAGATACGAAAACACCTGAGCTGAACCTACAAAACCTTGGACAGGACGGCATGTACTGGACGTACGAAACGCTGGGTGTAACGCCTCCGCCAGCCGGCCGTGTGCGCCGTAACTCCGATGCTATCTTCTTCCCGGAGGATGAGGATGAGGATCGTTTCGCCAACTACAAACCGCGCCCAACAGCGCCCCCGCAAGTGCGTCCACCAGCAGCCACTGGCTCGAATGCCGGCTCCCACAGTCAATCGCAGAACGTGGCGAACGGGTTCGAGCAGAGCAGCGGATCCAACAGCCAGTCACAAACCGTCCAAAACCAGCACGGAATCTTCAACCAGAATGCGGCCGGCAGCACGTCGGGCAATGTGGCGGTCGACGGGTCGTCCGGGCAGCTGAGCGCGGCCAACACGCAGCAGCAAAGCTTCCAGACGGCACACGGTTCCGGCAGCCAGAATCAGGCCAACAGCCAGTCGGCAAACTTTGACAAGAACGGCAACCTGCAGCTGTCCAACTCGAACGCGAACACGATGTCGATCCGGGAGAAGGATAAGTACAAGGAGCAGGCCAATGCGGGCTCGTCCTCGGTCGTGCAGAACCAGTTCGGCCAATCGTCCAGCAACGCGCAGACCAACTCGGAAACGTTCTTCGAGAACGGGGTGCAGGGTAACAAGAACACTGCGTCCAGCCAGAGCTTGCAGACGAACAAGGACGGTTCGGTGTCGGGCTCGCACAGTAACACCATGTCCAACACGTTCACTGGACCGGGCGGGTTGACGGGTTCTTCGTCCTCCAGCCAGTCGTCTTCGTTTAACCAAGGGCTTAACGGTGGCTTCAGCGGAGCTACCAGTGGCGCTTCGTCAGGTGCTGGCGGTGGCGGTGCATCGTCTAGCAGCTCTTCGGCAAGCTCGTCCGCATCTGGGCCGCTTTCGTTTAGCATTAGTGGATCGTTCGCTGGGCTCCCTGTTGGGCAGGGTCCGTTGGCCAACTTTCTGCCCAATCTGTTCCCCAAGCTGACGGGGCAGCAGCAAGTATATCGGGGTGTGTAACGATAAGCATCCAGACCGTGTGAGCGTAAGAGTTTAGTGTGTAAGAAGCGGAGGGAGGGAGAATACAAGGGCACGCCAACTTCAAGTTTGCCGCTTTATAGCAGGCCCACGTAAAAACGTAATTATATTTACTAAAAAAAGAGAACACACACACACTCAAAATAAGAATATTTGACCGTGACGGTTTCTTAGTGCCGTGTCGTTAGTTGTTTAATCATCGTTCCGAAATGTTTCGTTCTAATTATTCTTTCACGTTTCTTTTCCTGAGTTGTCCAAGAGGGTTAGTGTTCGCTTTTGATAAGAGCCGGGGGTTTCGCCTATTCATTTTTCAATGCCACATCATTCAAGCGTGTGCGTGTCAGTTGCGGGTGGAACAATGTCAGGCACGCAATGCATTTGCTGAATGATTGATTTCCGTTTCACTTTTATTTCCTCCGAGTCAAGAATTGGGGGGGGGGAAACAGATTCGAAGCAGCAGCGTGTCCCCGCTGCCGCTTGACTGCTAATCACTGCTAATCAGATGTCTAAACATTATTCCATCATAAGTCATTGTTGGATGATTTTCCATATTTCGCCGAACAAAGGCTTTCGTTTGCTTTGCCTGATTTAAAAACACATGCACACGGAGCTGTTGAAGTCCTTGTTTTAAAGGGGAAAGCAACTAAAAATCAATAAAAAGAAAAATCTCCCCTTTTTATTCGTTGCCCCTCTATAATGCTAGGACCAACTAGACACTCCGCTGTAACTGGAGTAGAGAAATGTAAATGTGTTGCTGTCAACAAGGCAACGCTGTGAAAGGAGTAAAGCCGTGCTGGTAAAATTCAATAAAAAAAATCATTTCGCTTCAAATATTCGGCCCAAAAAACACTTTGCCACCTGCACAAAGTGTGCTCGTGATGTTTCCCGTTTATCAGATTTTCAATGGAACGTGTGTGTGCTCAGAAAAAAAAAGACGGCGTGTACCAAGTGCCCAGAGGTGTACATATCCACGCAGAGGCGGTTATTTGTCTTAAAGGCTGTGCAGGAGTTGGCGGTAGGAATCGCTCCTCAATCTACCAACGTGTCATCGTATGTCAATGAGATTTTGGAACGTTATTAAAGATGTCGTCGCGTTCGCAATGTTTCCGTGGTAGCAGCAGCAACAGCAGCGCGTCGAACGCGCTTGCCATGTTGTGTTGTGTAGGTGTTTTGAGACGCAAAGTCTCCAATATCTTCCACCCAGGCCCAAGCCACCCGCAAGTGCACAAGTGAGAGTAAATATTTTCCCAATAAACCTTCACCTGACGATTGCAGATTTTGCCTACGAGACACCCCTTTTTTGGAGGAGGGGAACGAGCCAAGAAAGTGTGTCCCAACCGCTCGAGGCGTATCCCAGGTGTTGGCGTAGCTTGGCGACTGAACCTTCGGAACTCCAACGCACACCAACGTCTCTGCAGATCTCCCCTCCGGGTGAGCTTCAAGTGGTGATTTCCTAATATTGAATCAATCCACACGCACAGAGGCACACATACATGTCAATAATGGTGCGTGGGTTGTTGAGGATTGAGCTTTGACAGGGCACAAGCACGACGGAATTACCCAATCTTATCAGGCTCTCGTGTAGGCTCTTTTTACGTGATGGAATATATTTGATTTCGGAAGAAAATGGAAGGCTCTGAGATACTTCCTTTGTGAAGGGCATCCAGCAATATAGCCCCCTTAGTGGTGGAGGATTGTTTGACGCTTCTAGAATTGATCGAGTGTCTTTCCAGCGGACCTGCGACTGCAGTTATGGTCGGTTCCCGTCCTCTCCATCAACCATATTAGGGTTGGAGTCCCCCATTTGTTGGAAAATAATAAACGAACGAACGCTCACCCACGTTAACTGCTCAACACCTAATCAAATATCGTTCAACAACATTACGCAATTATTTTGCATTCTCGGAAGTTGGACGTCGGTAACACACCGAGATCTCTCATCTCGCTGCCCCGTTGCTATTGTTTCTTGCCGATCCAAATTGGATTCAGTGTAACGTACGTGCGCAATGTTATCATAATCAAATTGAAAGTCGTTGTAAAATTGCACTCCGTCAACATCTCTTCCCGGGGCCGGACAGCATTCTTCCCAGTTTCAGTACGTATGCAGTCATGATGCAACTCAAGACTTCACATCTCCTTCTCTGCCTTTCGCTGGCTTTCCCACCCGAAGCAGTCAATCGATCATCGTTCGGTGAGAATGTGATTTATTGATTTTGAATTCCTTCACCGAACCCATTTGGGTGTGCTCCGGACCTCTCGGGTGTTGATGAGAAAGCATTTGCATTTCTGCCTCTACCCTACCGTCTGGTCTTTCACCTCTGCAAAGAATCCCCCCAGGAGAAGCGAGTGGATTCGAGGTGGACAGCAAGCGTTAGTGAAGCGAAGATAAATGCATTCAATGAGGAACCTGCACTGAGGGAATGTGTGTGTGTGTTTTGTGTTGTGGGGCGAGGAGACGTCGAAAAGTCAGGAGCCTTTACTGTCCGTTTCGAGTGCACTCTCAATCACACTCGAGTGTGTGGGGAAGCTCAATGCACCCCAAAGGTCCGCTGGACTGCCGTACTGTGCAAAAGGTCTGAAGGCGAAGGCGAAGGATCTCGATTGGATGCAATGATCTGAAGGAATCGAGATCTCCTCGGTAAGTTGAGGTTATTGCTTCTTCGAAACGCCAATCAATAGCGTCAGGTAACGTTCAAAAACGTATTTGGAACCCCAGAGCACGAGGAGAGAGAGAGAGCGAGCAAGCCTGTGTGTGCAATGTTTGTTTTTACTGTCCTTTCTGCTTCTAAACGATTCTCGGAATGGACCAAACCGGGGGCACATGATGTCGATGATGATATGCAGTATTAACGCTACCTTCCCAGCGCTAGGTATTACATATTCATCTTTTCATCCCATAAAACTCTTTCAAAAACACTTGAAACGCGTCCGCACACGAAGAACTGCTGTGCATGCTCTTGGGTGCGCGTCAATATTCAAACGCCGGTCGCAATCGATAGCCCACTCTGAAGAGGATCATCATCATCACCATCAATGCCACTCTCGATCGAGGGTGATTGGTTTCGACAGTTAGAGAAGCCCAGAAGTTAGAGAGCGAATGAACCGCACACACAAAAAAACCCTGGAAGGAGAAAGAGCTTACCGAGGTGTATTAAAAAGTGCACTAAATATTTATCAAACGAACCATAAACGTGATGGATGGAGTGGATAAGTACACCAAAAAACGGGCTTCCACCAGCCTGGAATCGAAAATGCTTGTAAAGAGCTAAGTGCAATTGAGAAATCAATCTACCGCAGAGAGAGGGTATCCGAGATCCGTTTTTTGGGCCAACCCCGGGGTCGTGGATTCGGAGGGCGGCAATGCAATGCACACTCCCGGAAATGCAATGCCCGAGAGTTTCAGCGCGATTTCCTTAATGCATACACACGTGCGCCCCGGAGGCGGCCAGGGCGGACATATTAATGGAGTTTTATTTTTCCGCGACGCTTCCTCGGAACCAATGGAGTTTTAGGATTTTAGGGGCACAGATAGGGGAAGCGAAGGGAGTGCATGGTTTGTGTGCGGTGTTGCAATAAAACAATAAAATCCATATCCCAAAATGCACTTACTGAAACGCCGGTACGCTGAAATTGGCCCTCGGCCCTCGGCCCGGGAATCGTAAATTGGGAAATTGAGAGAAACTACTCCAGTCCGTGGGCACACAGAAAGTCAAACTGGTGTGCGCTCTCGGGGGGCCTTTTTGGGTTGTTTTTGTTGTTGCTGGTGCAGATTGAAGTGATGGGATTCATGGTTGCGGCTTTGGATCGGTTGATGCACCGGTGATTGAATTTTGAGCCATATCCCTGCTGATGCTGCTGTGCAATGCAACATACTCCATTCGGATGTCATACAGTCGATGGTTGATGCTTTGATGATTGATTGAAGTGAGGTATTTGATATGGGAACAGTTTCGAAAATGCTTGGGATTCATGTTTCATATGTAATGTTTCACGAAGTTATTTTAATTAATATTTGCTTTTTTTTAGTACTCGACGAAGTACAAGAAATTGTGGTACTTTAGTAACTCTGAAGTTTGACATTTTCATAAATTAGACAAACATTCAAAATGTTGATTCAATGTAACACATTAAAGAGGATTTAAGATAAATTTAATTTATGAAAAAATAAAATCAATGTTGCGATGAAATGTTGGTTAGAATAATCATTGTTTAAAAATTCATAGAACCAAAGTTTTAGATATTTACTCAAATTATGTGTGTATGGTTTTTCTTCAGTTTTCACTTGAAGGAAATACACATTTAAATGTGAGAAACATGATTTTAGATGCATTTACTGGTATGCATCTCAATAGCTCAATAGTAGTTTAAAAATATGCTCATTGATTTTTCCATGCTACACCCAAGGAGAGCGATGCTTTTAATGGCTCTCTTCTATTTTGTATAAATGAGTAACAAAGTATACAAACTGGTCGGTAAAGCGTGTTTTATCGTGTATCGTGTATAACAAAATCAATTCACAGAATCAGCTGAATCATAAAAAAACTGAATTGTGAAAGTTTATTATTATTATTATTTATTCCGAAAGTTATCCAGCTGGTGTAGGCCTACATAACATACTTATTTCTATAATTAATGCTATAGAACAGTGCTAACAAAAACGCTTCAAAAAACATAACAAGTTTAACTGTCAATCAACCAAAATAAAAATAAAAAACAACATAAACTGTGGAAGCGTCATATTAAGCTATGTAAAAAGGTCCGTAAATTGTTTAAGTTTGAGTTCAAGTCGACATTGTTTCCTATCGAGTTATAGGCACTTATCATTTTTAATAAAGGATCATTAGATCCAAAATAAGTCGATATGAATTATATGTTGAATAATGTCCTGGTTCTTAACATTCTACTGGGGGCCTGAAAGTTCAATTTACTAAGAATTGACGGGGCGTCTTATGCTCAAGATAAGATAATATAGAAAATTGAAGAGAACAATAGAATACAGAAAATAGAGATATGAATTATATGTTGAATAATGTCCTGGTTCTTAACATTCTACTGGGGGCCTGAAAGTTCAATTTACTAAGAATTGACGGAGCGTCTTATGCTCAAGATAAGATAATATAGAAAATTGAAGAGAACAATAGAATACAGAAAATAGAGAGAACTCATTGTACTAATTATCAAAAAAAAATTCATAAATATAATTAAAAATCAAGTTACGTTTGGAATTAGATTAAAAATAGTCTGAAGTAAGCAATTAAAACGCAAAAACACGAAAAACAAAAGTTTTTTAAAGTTCGAACAAAAACAAAATAACAAATACATATAAAAATAGTTCTAAAACTATGTTAAAAACATACACTTTAAGCAAGAATAATTTTTATGTAGATTAAACTATAATGGAATCCTCAGCAATCCCTTCTGCTCAAAAATTTAATGAACAATTTTCTGCAGCAACATACGGTAGTCGTTTGTGTTTGTTTTTTTTTGCAATACATGACCCTTAACCTACATTTTACGGCCACTATTAAAAAAAAACTGCTCTCCACTACGCATGACTTGACGGGACGGAATATTTTAAGGCAACAACAGACACAAAAAAATCTAATTTTTATTAATGTTTGCTAAGTAGACGCATTAACCAATCGATTCCTTTCCGGTTTTTTTTTACCAAGGGGTTTCTTTTGTTTGGTACGGTTGGTATACCTCAAGAGCCTCGTTGCTTTATTGGCGTTGCCTCTTGTCCATATGTTTCGAAAGTAAATTCTAACTTTATTACCGGTCCAATTGAGCCGGGAAGCAAGGAAGGGACAACAGCAAAACGACCGATAGAGAAGCGAAATAGATAAAGTGGGAAACAGTTGAGTGCATTTTGAAGGCACACGGAGGGACTCCGAAGGGAATATATTTTTTTGTGTCGTTTCTGTTTTGTGCGTTGTAAGTCTGTCCGAAATAATTTATAAGTGCTCAACGAAACTACGAATGGTTCATCCGTACGGAGCAGAAGGCAGCAAAACAGTTGCAAAAAACGTAAACCATTACGGGCAAACGGTGGTGATGGTGGCCTGCGAGCAATTATTGAATTTCCACCCGGTTCTTCCCGCTCGAACGCATCGTGCAAGCAATCTTTCGGGTGGTGCATCATCATGGTGCATAAATGTTTATCAATTACACTGAACCGCAATAAAGAAAGCGGAACCACAACCATCACGAAATGAATGTCGCCCCCGGTGGGACCGAGAGCCGACACCCTTACACACGCTAATGCCATTTTCGTGTGAGTCGATTTTCGGGCAAACCATTCCCGTACCGGGACCTTCCTTCCGATTCGGCAAAGGTGACAGATGTGCCCGATGGTCTATTTTATGCACTTCGCGAACGACCGGTACGCGTTCCGAGCTCGTCGTATCTCACCCCATGAGGTAGGAAACCGAGACAAGACAATCCATCAATTATGTCATTCTGGAGAATAGAAATTTTGCGGTCAATTTCAATTGACATCCGGAAACGCGCGCACACGCGGGGAGTAGTGAACGGTTCTACCGCAAACCTGGAGCGACAGCTCTTTCTCTCGCTCCCTATGGTTCACTGTGCGGACGTCCGGTCACTGCTTTGGGTGACATTTAGGAAAAAGGGAACACACCACAAGGACGTTCATGGTTCGTGCCGTAGAAAAGGGGGAAAAAACCACAACAATCCCACAACTCCATAGGCCCAAGAGTCCAACAGCGGTACCGACAGGGTCAATTCTACGCACCACGCAGAACCCGGGCTAAATTAATTCTCCTCAGAGGTGGCAGTTTATTGGATGGAAAATATTTATTACACGAATAATTCACACTGTGTACGAGAACCAACCCTGTGGGGAACGGGGGCAAAACGAAGCAGGAGAGCAGCAGCCTGTCATTTATGCCACTAATCGATCGGTTGATCTCGGCGTGGTCACGTCCGTTTTCGGCCTTCGGTTCCGGTCATAAACTGCATGCATGTCCAGGGTGCACTGGAACGAAGGGAATGCGTGCCAGAAATACTCGAATGCGGGTGCAAGTAGATCGCTTGCTGATACAGGGGACAGGGAACATACTGGTGTACCGGGACATGTGGAAACAGATGCAGACATTGGAGATTGGAGATTGTCCATATAACCAAGTGAGTTTCCGCATATGCTGGTTAGTTCCGTTAGAACCAATGACGCATGACCTTCATGAGAGAGAGAGAGCAGAGATGCAACTTTCTCTGCAGTTCGTAGAATAACTTTCTCGAAGCGGAAATGGACGTGTGTTGGAATGCTGGTGCCTAAAAAAGAAAGCTACATCAGATTTTCAGTCCTTACCTGGTTTAGAAAAAAAGCTGTTTTTGCAACACTTTTCATGTCAAACAGATACCACGCAGTGTCTTGTCTTTAGTTTGGGAGTTAAGACTCCATAGAACTCCCAAAGAATGACTGTCAACACACGTGGTCCAAATGGCAGAAAAATGAGCTCTAGCTTCAATGGAAACGAAAGTTCTTGCCCGAGATAAAAAGGCATCCATGAACCGCAGGGTGGTCTAGTTCTAAATCGGTGTCTAAAATCCATCCATCCACTTTCCGTCCCTTATCGAAACACCTCACCAGCTCAGCTGGACATCTTCACAGAGCGAACAAAACACACAAAGAACTGCAGCACCGGAGATTATGTTGTCTCGTCGCTGTACGAACGAAAGCATAAGCCCAGCGGTCAATGAAAAGCACAGTCGGATGTCGCCATCGCTGAAGAACTGGACACTGGTTTCCCTGCTGCGCCTGTTTTCTTCCTTTGCGTATCGTGCGATCCATTCAGGCATTGACAGGCCCGCATTGATCCGATCGCACCGGGACCGGGTCGTCCATTGCACATTGACAGTTAACACCTTCATAAATACCCATGGGCCACTTAACCCGGGACACCGGGAACAACGGTCGATTTTGGGTAAAATCTCACTTTTATGATTGCGTCTCTGGGCCGCCACCGCCGTCGTCGTCATTCCTCGATCAATCTCAATAAACCCGTGGTGAGTCATGCGACCCTAGCGTCGATTAGGTTTGGCAGATTTTGATGATGGAATTTTGTGCAATAAAACGCATTACTACCTTGCCGGTGTGTGTGTGTTTTGTGGTGTGTCCCTCCGTTGGTGGGGAAGTGGTTCCAGCGCTGCAGTAAAGCAATAAAAATTGTTTTTAGCGTGTCGCCACCATAAAGCTATCTAAGCGACGGAATTGTTTCCAACTAAAGCACATCGTTCTTTTAATTTTCGAATCTTTTTAGGGGAGTTGGTTGTTTTTTTTTGTTTTTTGTTTGGGACATAATGAGACAAAACAAAACAGATCTGAGGGCGTATTTTAACCACCATTAGAGCAGAAGAATTTGTCAGCTGAATGTCAACCACAAAGTGCGTGGTTTTTTTGATCGGGGTTTTGTTTCGTTTCCGGATCCCAGCCCCGAATTCTACGCCTACGCCGGCTTATCTGTCAGTTGTCACCCGTGTCCCTAGGATGAGCGTTCTGGAGCACGGAACATCTAAAATTGAAAGTGACACGAGTCAGTGATGAAAAACCGATCCGACACCACGGACACCACGCGGGCAACCACATGTTCCACGCCGATAGTGCGTCGTAACGGGAAAAGGGGAAGTCACCGCGATAACCATCGGGGAACCATTTGTGTAGGGATGGCGATGGCGGATGGCGGGTGGACTCCGTTCACGCGTTGACAACAAACAAACATGCGGTACATAATCTTCCCTCCGGCCCGAGCTCACGTTCCGTCCGTACGTTTGCCCACGGATGCATCTGCATAATGGATTGCGGGCGCACGCACTTCCCGTACGGCGTCCCAGACCGTTCCTGAAGACACACCGGCATTAGATAAGAAATTTATGATGACACAGTCTTTGCAAGCTCGTCTTTGCGGTCACCTGCCACAAGGGTTTGCTGCCTTTGCTTGGATGGGCGCACACACTCTAAGCTCTCCCTGTTTGTTTATCCAACTTCGCTCCAGCATGACATCGGCACTAATCTATTGCTTGTTGTGTGTGTGTGTGTCATTAAAATGGTCACCAGGAAAGTCAGCGACAAGGAGAAGTAGAAAAAAAGATCCACCCCAAGTCAAACTAATCATTGTAACAAACCTAGGCAAATCCGAACACGCTCGATACGAATCAGTTAACAAAATTAATTGATTTCCAACTGCGTCCAACGTTAAGAGCGCGCGCGCGCACACGCGGCTTAAGCGAAACGATTGTCGTCTCACAACATCAACAACAACAACAGTCGCTGTAGCAAAAAAAAACCCTCTCAAAAAGGTACAAAACGGCAGCTGATGATGATGATGATGAACAAATGAGAAAAGGTAAGCATGGCAGCATACCGGACAGCAACAGAAAACCAGCAAACCCCCCTGGCAGGCGCATTTAAATGTGCTCCCGGCTTTGATGTACCGAACGTGTGCGCGCTCGTCTGGGAACGCATTTCCTTCCCTTTTTTTTCTGCACCATTGTTTAGTGTCACGCACGGAATCGAACGGCTTACATCCTGTTTCGTTTTGTTGTGTGATGTTTTACAGCGAAATTACCCATCCCGCCTTCGCCCCGTCCGACCGGTGCTCTATTGTTTGGTGCGTCGGTGCGTAGGAAATGCAACGAACACCTGCCTGCGCCCGGTGAATGGGAGCCGCCGGTGTAAGGCTTTTGTTGCAGAATTAGTTACAAGGATGTGCATGCGGTTTTTGGGCTTTTCGTGTGAATTCGTTGGTCTATAATTGGAAAATTCTATGGAAAAAGTGGAGTGGTGATTGGGTTATGTAGTGCTTCTGCTTTACAGTGGAATGCTTAAAGCCTAGTAGAATGTATCAAAACGAGCAGCATTCAAAGTTTAATTAAAATGAATGTGTATTCGAAGGGTTTCATTGTGGTTTAAAATGTACCGCATAAATAGAAAGCAACTGTGAAACATCACCCAATACATTATTTAAGATGCAAGTTAAAAAATAAACAGGTGCAATCGTCATCGTTTGAAGTCGTTTGAAATCGTTCAATGTTCAATGAGTTGTAGCGATGATACAGCTAATCCTCAATAGTTCTCCATAATATGAATGGTGGATTCAGACAAAGTTTTCAGCTAAGCACGAGTGTTTTGTTTCACTTTGTGGGCTGTTGAAAACTAGAAACATGCCTTCATACATAATGTCCATAATAGGATCTGAACTAAGGATATCTCACACAAGACATTTTTGTTCCATTCCATAAATTAGTTACTAAATCAAGGCAGAAACTGTATCGGATCCACGACCAAGACCGGTTCGCGATCCGCTTCTAGATAAGACTTTGTTACAGGTACTAATTTTGTACCAGAATGAAATAAATGAGCAGTGATAGGACCCATACGGCTAGAAATGGTTTGAATACGATATTGTTTACAGAAGCGGTGTTTCCAGATTGATGAAACGTTCCAGATCAGGTATGGAATCATTTTCAGAATAATTTTACAATAGATATTTAATATCAGTTCATTAAATTATAAAGGCTGGTGAGCTCATTACTAGTTCCAGGTATGGGATGGGTTCATAATTAGTTCCCGGATTAGCACGGATTTAATATTGGTTCCAGGATCGTGAGTTTCGGGAGCTGTTTCAAGGAGGATACGGGAATCAGGTGCAGAATCTTGTACAAGGAATCTGGTATCGGTTATAGATTCCAGGGCAGGTTATAGATAAAAGTTAAGTATCAGTTACTGGAATAGTATTGGTCAAGGATCAGTGTAAGGATCTTTATGAATTCGGCATCAGTTTGGCTTCCAATGATGGATCAAACTCTGTTCCTCCTGATGTTTCCTGTACATCACAGGGGCGCCCAAGTTATTTCAAAAACTACTGACCGCGCCCATACTTTATTTTGGAGTGCAGTGTGAGGAATTTGCTTTTTCCATAAATGATGATTACTTCCTGCTTTTTGTCTAAGGATAATTTTTGCTAGAAGCACATGACTTATTCAATTTGTACAACCCAAAAATATTTTGGTGAAAATCCTTCCGTTGAATAGATTTTCACTATCGTTTTTTTTCCAAAACGGAACATCGTTTGTTACCCGTTACATAAAAGAATGTATTAATGAAACACTTTCTAACCCATTTTTAAACCTTTTGACCATTAAACATATTTTTACGTACCTTGAAATTTACTGCAAAAGACATCTTGTACTCGGATTTGATTACACAACACAACTAAACGCAGAAGTTTGTCAGTTCATAAGCGACAGCTGCTAATATTGCTCAACAACAAAGTAAGCAAACATGGTGCCTACTGCTCATCAATATTGGCATATTATTAGGTCATCTCTCGGGAGGGTTGCACTGAATCTCGACCCCTTTTACTGCTTTTTTTTGCTCACTTTCTATCTTCCGAACCAAGTGGCCAGCTGCAGCTCAATATTTAGTTCAGAAAGTCGCGCGTGAAAACATTGTCACTCAATCGTGCAAATAGTCAGAGTGTGTGTGTGTGTGTGACTAGTGCGTTGTCCTCTGAACTTCTCTCTCGATTACACGTCCCCCAGCACAAACAGAACGCAAACTCAGGCCAGTTAGTCACTCGTAAACGCATCACTTCCGAAACTGCTTCCCGCCTAATCGAAACCTCTGCACACACACACACACACACACCCTCCGCCTAAGCATCCCTGTGCCGGGGCGGCTAACCTTCCGTAATCGAACCGTAACGCGCGTTACGCATCGTCAATCCCGTAGAAGTAGTCCGCACCGTCCGTACAAATCCGGACCACTGTTTGGAGGCAAAAGTGCTGATTCCTCTGAATGTGATGGCGGCTTGTGTAAAAGGGTAAAAACTTCCACACTGCACAAGGGCACAAAAAAAAACTCATCCCATTATCGGCCGGAATGTGCCATCTGGGACTTTTCGGAGCAATTGTTCTGTGGGGGCGGCTTTAGCACACACACACACACACACTGGGGAAACCTTACGGAGCAACAACTACGCCCCCAAACAGTGTGGCCGATCGATCGCCGGGACTAACTTGCGAGCGAGCGAATGAACAACCGTAAACAGCTTAATAAGCGGCAGCTTAACCACTTAATTACGCAGCATTCCGATTGATCGTCCCGGTCCCGAGATTGGGAAAAAGGTCAGCGACGCGCCGGCGGTGGTCCATCGAAGGAAAAACCCCGTTCTCGGCAAAGAATTCCGTTCAATCATCCAGCCTAATCGAATTCGGCCGAAACACTCATTTCCGGGTTTCCGGGCTCGGAAGCGGACCACCTTCCGGAAGTGGCCGGTACGTTGCGATGCTCGACACGGATTAATTACGCCATCAGTTGTTGATAGGACAAAAGTTTCCTGTAAATCACCACTAACTGTCTTGGGGGAAATGAATGTAAACGACTTTCGGTGGGTCAGGTTCAGTCGGCAGCATCTCGGGGACGGACGGGCTTGCTCCATGCTCCATTCGTGGTACGTGCGGCTGGTAACAGCCAAACGTTCACCACGTCCCCAACCCTCCCGCCCTCTCGAGCAGATGTTAATGTGAATGGTTTTTGCCTGCCAGAACTAGCGACACACGACGTTTCCCGGGGCTGGCACGTCTCTCGCGGGACCTGGAAGATGCTTAAAGTTTTTCGGTCGAAAGGACCGTCATTTTCTAAACGCACCGTGACTTGAGTGGCCCATCCACGAACGACGAGCTCGAACAGATGTCGCACGGAAGCCCGGAACCCGACAGGTACCCGGCCAACACCTAATGTGTGTGTGTAGAAGAAAACCCTCCCCATTTACCTACTTTTAGGTGAGGCTTCTTTTAGCCCATCATGACCGCAAAGGATGATGATGGCCCTTCAGTGGCGCGGCTCTATTTTCCGCCCTGTTTCTCTGTTTCGGTATGTAGGCAATAAGAAACAGGACGAACGGGAAGGGAAAGGGATAGTATTAATAACACCGTGTAATTACACCTTAAATAGGGCTTGTAAATGCGCTCACCGCGCAGGAAGATGTCCTTTCCCGAAAATGGGGAATGACTCCGCTTTGATGCGGACGATGTGAGGATGTCAGCCGAACAGCGGGTCGGCATTATCCTTGAAATTATAACCGCAAAAAAGGTAATAAAATCCACGCAAGAGCCACTTCTGACGCGGCGAGCCATAGGAGATGCTACAGAATATGGCGCGTTTCGTTAATCTTCGTTGTGTTATTTTTTTTTCTACACGCTTTCCCACAACCCTAAGGATGTTTAATTTTCCTCACCAGTTTTTTACCCATTCCCGAAGACCACGAAGGATTCAACACAACGAAAGCAGCACGCTACACGCCGCCCGGTTGAAGTGTGAAGGTCTCACCGGATGCTCTTTGACCATTGGCGCACTTCTTACGGCAACACACCGAGGGAAAGGGAGCAAACGTTTAATGGTAAGGTGTTTTATTGTATTAATATTTCAGTAGTCAAATGAAGATCCCCTGTTTTACGTCCAAAACTGGAAGGCAGCAGCAAAGCGGGCGGAAGAAGAAAGATTAAGTTAGGTTACCCTTTTTTAAAAGGAAAAGGAATGCGTAGAACCCGTAGCGTAATGTATGTAATTATGGCAACCAGACACTTGACACACACACACACACACACACACATTCATTCAGGAAAGAGGGAAGCTAGATAGGCAGCCGGGAACGTCTTTAACAGCGGGAACGATTTAATTAGTTTGATAGTGATGAATATCCCACGGGGAACTGTCGTGCTCAAAAAACGTACCGAGACGTTGGGTGTGGAGGTTGTATGTTTTGAGGTGTGATTGTGGATGCTGTGCGGAAAGTTAATATGTGTAGTTTAGCTCGCATTTTAAGACGAGTGCGTGGAAGAAAGGGTGCGTGTTCTTGTTGAAAGGGATGACTTTAATTAGATTGTAAGTATTGGCGCTGTGGAGGTGGAGGTTGTAATATGAATTTATTTTAAATTTACTTTTATGCTGATCATAAATCGTCCAACACATTTGTTACAGTTTGTTGATTGTGGGGTGAGTTCTGTTTAATTAAATGATTTTATTATTAAGTAAACGATAACGTCGAACGTGAGGATGTAGCGTATTTACAAAATTTGTGAAAATGTAATGCGATACGATGAAATATGTTGTATTGCTCCAAAAATACTAAAAATGTTAATTCCACCTACCAGATTTATGGCTACTCCGAAATGTTTTTGACAGAAAAATAAGAAATAGATTATTTTTTCGAAAAGCATTTCTTCTTATTAGTCCAGAACTTCAAATTTAAGGCTCTAAAGCTTCCGTAAGCTCCCTATTCTATACATTCTCACGCTGTTTTAGCAATTGTGTAGATAATATCTTAATATACTCGTTTTGCTTTTAGCTATTGAAATTGCTTAAAACTCAGATAAATATCACAACCAATATAATGTTACCCAAAATGACCTACATTTTAAAACTACTAATAATTTACTCAAATCAATTTAATTTTTCTAATAAACTGCTGTACTTTAGCTGCTTGTAGCTTCAAATAATCTATAAATATTAGAATGTATAGAATTCTTTAAATTATGTAATATTGTAGAGATTAGCAATGATCCTACAATTGGACATTTTCTTGATGCTTGTACCATGTTCTATAGGAGTATGTCTTCTTCTTTTTTCTATTAGGAGTAAATGTCCTACGCGGATATGCCGGTCTATACAGGCTTTCGAGACTTTATGTTATCAAGCTCATTGTTTGTTTTGTGGCTATTGATAGTCAAAGAGTAAATTTCTAATCTCTGAAATATAGAGTTTGACAACTTACAGATGATACACTTGTATCATAAATTTTAAATCAAGTTTTATCTCATATTGTATCTGTGCAATATTAAACTAAAACATCAAGTCTTAAAATTACAATGTTCTTAGTTGGTTTCAAACCTTTCTACGTAGTATTTGATAACGGCTTGTTGACGCTTTTCGTAGTCATTGTAAGCCGCATGCACAACTTTCTTCGGGATTTCCTCCCAAATCCAACTTATTTTTTGAACTCGTTCTAACCCAAAAGCTAAACATTGTCGAATCTTCCTAGCATATATCCCAAAATACTGAAGTCTAATAGAAAAAACTGGAACAACTACAGGTAATTCTGATCAGCTGATGGCATTAGGCAAATTCTCCTTTCGCTATTCGTGAACGATGGAGTCCTTATGAACTGCAGCTGAATCTTTTTGTTAATTCGTAGGCGTACTCTTTCAATCAATCAATAATGGCAATTGCCCTGTTGTTTGTTACAACTCCCCAAAACAGTCTAGATGATGCAGTTTGATATTTTTCAACTGATTGTATAACTTCACACAAAATTTCATTTTCTGATTAAATAGTGCAAGACACATATTGGCATCAGAAGTAACAATTCTTAGTCCACTAACTATGTCAAAGCTCTGGAGATCATCGCCTGTCATCAATGAACCATTTCTAACGACCCCAGGACACAACAATGCATCTATATTAGCGCCTGATTAGTGCGCCGCTAATGATGCGATCACGATATCACTCTTCTCCATTACGTTATAGCTTCAACCATGAGGGGTTGAAAGTCAAAACGCTACAAAATTGACCCAGATAGCGTTACGGCAAGGTAATCTTTATTATTTATTCTCCCCCGCACCCCCGTTCCTTAATCCTCTAACATCATCATATCAATTAGCATCTCCAATCGCGCATCATTTGTATTTGTGTGCTATTTATTTTTGCAGGATGTCTCACCCTCACCGAGCAGCAGAGCAGATCGGCACGGTGCTCACTGCGGCCTGCACTTGCTCATCAACGATCATATCATTATGGTAATCATGATTAATTCATCCGGCGCTCTTGTGCACTCCCGGTCCGCACCGCAAGCCGCCTTCTACCTGTAAAAGCTCATTCCTTTACATCAAAAGTGCATTTGAAAGTCATCGTGCAGTGCGGCGTGATGGTTGCATCTTTGTGGCTATGTGTGTGTGTGTGTTTGAGTTCTACCGGTAGTTTTTTGCCCGTAATTAAAATATCATTAACTTACGTCTCTTTTAGCGATGATGGCGAGAAGGTATCCCTCGATCGAACCTGGTCGTCCGGGCCAGCCCGCCCGCCCCGTTCGGTCATTATGGAAACACGGAAACGCAAACTGCATATCACGGACAAACGAACGGACGGACGGACCTTCCGTGCACCTTTCGTGTCTGCCTCCGCCCCCGCCCTCCCGGGCAAATCGGTGCATTTCGTCAGCATTTTGTCATTCGCAGGGTAATCAGTCTGCACCTCCTACGCTCGCTTCCACTATACGCTGCGGTGGTGGTCTTCCCAGTTGGTTGGTGTGTCTTCTGATGTGGTGTGCCGGAACTTCCCAAACACCCGGGGTGTAGTGGTGAGCTGCCCGGTGGTCGTTTCAGTTGCAATGGAGTTGTTTTTTGTTGCTTATGTTCTTGCCATTCCTTCTATTTCAACTCGAACGCGTGACTCCAAAGGGAAATCATACCTGAGCCCTTCGGGTGGCCCGGTCTCAAAACCGCCCGAACGGTCGAATGGAATGGTAATTAGTATTTTTTGTCTGTTTGCCCGCTGTTTGCTGGAAGCAAGTTTGAAATCGCGCAGCAAAAAATATTTAAGCCAGCACAGACACAAAACCACATGTATTGACTTTGACGCAATGGTCGCATGGGCAGCTCTTGCGCCAGGGGTCCCCGGGAACAGAAAGGTTGTTTTTACGAGCTTACGTTGGAATGCTTGTTTTCCATTTTTAAATGTTTTTTTTTTTTTTTGCTTGTTTTTGCCAGGCCAAGACGCGAACATGATGGAACTTTTTTATCAGACAGTTTTGCTGTTGCTGCCCAGTGTCTCTGTCGATCCCTTAGCAGATTTGGTTTTTGTGACTGTGTGTGAGTGCGTTTGTGTGTGTGTGTTTGCATCGGACAAGTGCATGATGAATGCATGACTGTTGGTAATACCTCTGGCTAGTCATCAGCAAAGCTTTAATGTTTTTTTTTATCTCCCGGTTGCGAGTTTTTATGCTCTTCCGTAGCATTACTTTTGCTTTTTTTTTGTTTTTGCTTCAAATCCATCACGCTCTGGACGAGGTTTCTCATACCGAGAAGTAACCCCGTTGGGTTTGACCCTCTTTCCACCCCTTTACCTCGAACTACGGCACACGGTAATGAATTGTGAGCTAATAAATTAGCTCATTTGTTTCATCGACTACAGCGCGAGGAGTGCACCGAGAAGAATGGAAACAACCATATAAAAAACACGTACCAGAACACCAGAACGTACGTCTGAGCAGTATGATTGACTGAGCTTTGAATAATTTCTGTAAATAATTGATTTCGCGTGCGCTGTACGACGGTGTGTGTGTGTGTCCTGATGAGTCCGCCGTCACGGACAAACGGACGCGGTAAATCAATTCGCCCGTTACAAATCAGGTCAGTAATAAATCAGCGAAAGTCAACTATGTACGATCGCACACGCAGCTCCACCGTTACTAACAGGCGTGGATTAGGGGAAGATTCAGCAGACAGTCGCAAGGACACAAATTTAGTTTGACCATCGCATTTGTTGTTTAAATTAGAATTTGTTATCACACTCAGGGCTGCAATTATCTGGCAAAGCAGTTGTCTGTGTTCAAGCTGAAGGTGATGCTCTCTAATTGGTACAGCGCCTGCTGCCTCTAATTACAAACATTCCTAGTGGATCAGTTTTCAAGGGGGGGTTGGAACCATTTCATCCAACCCCTTTGAAAGTGTACTTTTAATAGAGTAATTTTCGGGCGCTTAAGCGTGTCTTGGAGCAGATCTGTAGCGGGATGGCTCGGGTTACACCCGGGTGTGCGGGTTGAAATTTAAAAACCCTCGACCTTTACCACATGGGACAGGAAATGGGCCAATTATACGGTCTCGTATTCTAACCATCACCAATCGTGGAATAGAGCAATTTTTAACCGCGCCAGCTAGAACCTCGATCGGGAATCGGCAAAAAGGGAATTTGAAAGTCGAAATTGTTGTCTCATTATGATGGTTGTTGGTGGCGTTGTTTCGTGCCTAACGTATAATAATTAACATGTCCGGCGTAATTTGATGTGCGTTTGTAAGGATGGGGAACTGGGAGGACTCGTAGCATGAGGGTGTCAAAACTGTATGGCTAATTGATAGTAACTTAAACGCCGTCGATGGAAGGCACAGATAAAGGTGTAGGCTGTTATTAAACAATATTGCTGGTGACGTGGATGCATCTTGACGTGAAGGACATTTTAATGAAGTGGAGAAATTAAGTGCACGCGTCCATGTAGGTGATCATTCCGATAAGGTTATCGAAAACGATGATCTATTTACCATCAGAGTTTGAGCTGAATATTCCTACTCACAAACATACTCTCCTCTCCAACATCTCCGAGACAGTAAAATGAAAACTAGAAAGTAAATACCGCTTCAATCGTTTTTGATATCGCTTGCCAAGCCGCGAAGGCAATATTTATAACCACTTTTTATCACTTGTCGGATATTGGAATAGAAATTTTGAATCCAAAATTGGCTTTTTTTTACTTCGTCGCCCAGCAAAGAACATCCCATTAAGCTGCCCCGAAACAATGGGAAAATCAATCGCTTACGGACGAGGGACGCACGGGCACGTTTTCTATTTAGCCATGTGGCATCGAGACGAGCAAAAGTTACAACCAAATAAATATCTCATTTTTCATTAAGAACCCCAATGGGGGGTGCTCACAGTGCCGTATTTTGACATCGGCGCACAGTAAATCAAACCAAACCCATAAACCATAAACAACGCAGGCAACAAGTGTACCGTGCCCTCGTTGATGAGAAACGCCACACATTCTAGCGAACGCAGAGAAATATGGGGCTTTTGCTCTCGCTAGGCCACTAGGCATCATTAAAAATGCGTTTTCTCAAACCGAATCGATACGTTATGGGGCATTTGGACGGGGTTTTTGATTATTTTAAAATTCATTTTTGAAAGCGATATAAAAAAAAAGCGACAAACCGATAGCAAACGCGATCCCAAACAAAGGAGGAAACTGTTTAATTTTCTCAACCCGCACGCGAGGAATGGAGATGATGGTTCTTCTCTTTTTTTCTTAAATTCAAACATAAAATAATAAAGTCATGAATGTCCATCCGTTTTGTGCGCCAGTGAGCTCGCGAGCTAGCGTGCTGCAAGCATGCTAGAGGCACGGGAGAGACACGGTTAGCTTTTTCGACTATCAGTTCGCGTCATTCAAGCTCCTCGGACCCCGGAGGTTGGGCACTTGTCCTTCGAAGAGCTTTTGTTTGTTTGTTGGGCCTAGAAGTTGAAGAACGCCCCATTTGCTGCGGTGTGGGGTTTAGTTTTTATTGCCCTCGGGCAACCCTGGCGAGAAAATGGCTGTTCGCACTCTTTGAAGCTCATTTTTGAAACATGCTCCAACGCGTTAAGGGGGAAAGGAAAAAGGAGTTGGATTATGGAGCAGTTGGTGTGGTAGAAATAAAACAAATACTAAAATAGAAATAAAGTTCGCTTCGCTCCCAAAGCATTTACATATTATTCAAATTATTAACATATAGTTTGGTGTGTCGGTTGCTGCTTAGAAGGAGCATCATTAACGCAAAGGGACACACAGCACCCAAACGCACACCGTGGGAGAAAAATGATGTTTTAAGTGGTCATCTTGTGATTGACCGTAAAGTCGTAAAAATGAAAGCATTGCATTTGATGAGGTTTTCGTTTTTTTCTCTCTTTTTTTGAGCACGGTTGCAGTTAAATGATCTTGATGATATGTGAAATGTGCCGAAAATGAATCATACATCGTCAAACTCCACACACATCCCTTGTAACCGACTGGCAGCAAACGAAAAAACCATCCAAAACCATGTAACCGCCGTTTGTGTAGCTAAATTGAAAATTATGAAGGCAGGAAACAGCGGCAGTGTGGAACCACCCGTTGGAATGTGCTCAACATATGATAATTAGACTAATTTACGGCGATCTTATCGCCGCTTTTCATTCCGTCCCGGGACACACTATTTATGATTATTTCGCTCTCTGTTATTTCTTGCCTGTTTTCTGCTTCTTCTTTTTGTTGTTCAAACTCCAGTCGTGCTTGTTGTTCTTTTTTTGTGTTTGCTCCTTTTTGTTTCTGTTGTTAATTTCTCCCCCCGCTTCGTGTTCTTGTATATTCTTGTAGGTCATTCGTTATGACGCTCGAGGTTTCATCTCGAGGCTGGCAAGCATACAATGTGTGTCTGTTTGCACGCGCGGAAGGCGATAAATTAAATTCGAACAAGTGACCAGTGTCCGTGGAGACACCATAAAAATAGGATAAATGAACCACCTATAGAGCTGGCTGGCAGTAGATGAAGGAGCGGCTGAGGAGTGAACATGCACCGGTGTGGAGGAGAAGAATTAAAAAAAATAACGCTCGTACTTGTCCAGGATCGGAACATGGCTGGGTGGTTGTTTTCGTGCTGCTTATGAGATGTAAAAAGGGAAGAAAAATGGAGCTGATATATTGAATGCAACTGTATCAGCTCGCTGCACTATGGGGATAGTAATGAACAAATCAGTTTTAGGGAATATATTGCAAACAAATAGATCTTTAACTCTGTGATCTGTAAGAAAAATCTATTTATCAAGCTAGTATTTGCATTGAACGATCGCTTCATTGCTGCATTTACAGTATCAACAATGATTAAAGGACTGCCGAATAAAAGCCCAAATAGCCAGAATTGCTTAAGCAGCCAATTTTGGCATGCTAAGGATCGCTGCTTGAATTCGCCTTTTGCAGTAGATAAACAGCATCAAAGTTCCAGGTGGTCCTTCTAAATAGCGCCCAAGCAGCTACCTTATGCCACGGTGCCGGGGATTATTTTTCTTTGTGTTTTATTTTCAAGCAAGCGTCATCGATGAAATAATTGTCGATTGACAACAAGATTTAGTTTGTTCAAGTACATGTGTTTATTTTAAAATCCTTAACATTCATGAATTACACAAAATTTCACACAATTTACTGTACAACCACAATCACTTCACTCAATACTCTTTCTTCAATTAACTTATCTAACTTGTACAGCAGCAATGATTACATGATTGACGGCGTCTGTCTTTGACACTTTGACTAGAGCCACCTTGTACCGAGGTCATGCATTAAAAAGCTGTAAAGTTCCACCAAGTTCGGTACACATTCTTAAAAAGCCTTAAAGTTTAAAAAACTTTATGGTTCTAACAAGTACCGTTTCATCTCTTAATCACCCACAAAGTTGGACATCGGAACGATTTTTCGTTAAACAGCCCCGAATCAGCTATGGAGTTCGAGCTGGCTATTTGGGAGGTATCCGTATAAATGACGTTCTACTATACTGTAACCATTTTTGAGTGATTTGCCCCTAAGTTTAGCTATAAGAAACACATATGATAATGGTTCCAAATGTTTAAAGAAATTACTGGATTTCTGGAGCTTATTTTGAATACGGTTCGATACTGGAGCTGGACTGTGGAACTAATCCCGAATTCAACACGATCTTGCAAGTTGCATCTGATCAAACCGCGATTTCAGTCCAACAACTAGTTTATAATTCTTCTTGGTATTGGAATTGGTAGTAGACCTTATCCAGATATCAACAGATGCCAAGAAACCTAATGGGTTAGTGGACCTATGCTCTATTCTTTAACGATATTTGAGCTAAAATTGATCCTTTGTCGATTCCGAAATTCATCGGCAATCTTAGCAGGTCCTTTTGCTTGGTAGAATGTATTTAGAACTTGGAGTACTGGAATTGATTGCCAATTTAATCTAATCTAGGCAATTGATAATGATTTGGTCCTGGAACTTAAACAATACCTACTCAAACCTTCAGAAATGGTTGTATTCAATCGTCTGCAAAACGACCTGCCGAATTTCAGAATAAGTATTGAATAGTATTTTTTTTCAATAAATTTTTTTTTCATTTTTTTTTCCAAAACTCTACAGTGTATTTTGGTGTAAGATTATAGAACATTAATCCTTTTTCAAAAATCATCATTTCAATTTACAGCTCAAATAAGAATATCCTTTTGACCACCCGTACACCTATCGTGCAGCTCCCAAAGTGTCATTGCATCAGCTTGTACCGACACGAATGACAAGAAATGATTACCCCGTGTACCGAACTAATTTCAAGGTGCGAACTCTAGATCGCAGAATAGCACGCAAAGAGCAACTATGACGACGAACAAAAAAAACCCTACAATATGCAACTAAAAACGCTAACGCGCGTCACCGTCGCCACGCTAACGTGTTTTATATCTGCAACCGCCTCACTCCCAGCTAGGTTACTTTGTGTTGAAATTTATCCGCTCAAGTGCTTGTTTTGAATGTTTAATTTCATACTCTATATGGGCCACCTTGCTGCCCGTTAAGCTCGCGCACAAAAGCACCGAAAAGAGTCCCACAAAAAATGCTCCCCAAATGAGCCATCCGTAAAAATCGAAATCGCGCGGTTGAATTAAACGAACGCGTCACGAACGACTCCTTCTACCTCCTTCAGCCAGCAGGAGCAACCGACCAGCCAGTACAATAAAAGCTTACCACCACGCGCGACTCAAATGTCCCTCCCATTGGATCCGCGTGCGCGTGATGAAAAAGCCATCAGAATGCAATTTGAATGCATCGACGGAGCTATCATAAAAATGAGTACAAAGAAGAAAAAAACACAAATGGATGTTTTATGCTATGGCCGAATGGGATTACGTTATTGCTCATTTCATTAGTGCATCGGCCAGAGCTACCGGACGAGCTGTTCGCTGCTGCCCGCGTGGAACAGAATTGATATTTTATGTCCGATTCGGTTTGCTGTTGCGCTCCGCGGCTACGGTTTCGGTGGAGGAAGAAGGTGCAATCATGTTGCCCATTTTGCCCCCCCCTACACCGGTACGAGGTCACCGCTCAGGTGCAATGGTAGCGCGTAATGGATGCAATAAAACTAATTCTGGAGTGTGGTATAAATTTGGCTTCATTTCTCACACTTGCCGCCATTTGTGCCGCCGACGTGTGTAAAAGCCGAAATGAATAATGCATGCAGCCCGATGCAGCCTTTCTCTCTTTCTCTCGATGGCCTTGTTTAACGCCTTCCAAAATGCAGCTACTGCCACTCTATAACGATAAAAATCTAATCAGAGCCAGTGGCTTTTTTGTTTTCCACCTCTCTGCTACTGCGAGGGAAAGGTGTAACAGATTTCCTATGAAATCGGGACGTAGGTGCCCACCTTTTTCACTTACCACTTACAGCAGGATGAGGATCATCCTCGAAGTAGGAGACGAGCGCAACCTTCCACAAGGAAAGGCATGAAATCACCTCTCATCATGCAACGGTTTTTGTGCAATGCTTTGGATTTGCATGAGCATTTACAATTCCTAGGTACCGACCACGTCGAATCGTTCTTCATAGTTTGCGATGCAGTGAACGATTCAAGAAGTTCCTGGTGGGGTGGTGGTGGATGTGGCGATTCGAGTGTCCTGACAGGTTACAACAAAGCTGCATTTGTTAGCTGCATCCCGGGAGACAGAACGAGATAGCGCTTTAGTTCCAAGGAATCCAAGGGAAGAAGCTCGTAGGATTTCCTGTTTTTTTTAGCGCCTCCCGTTACCGATGTGGACCCGTAACTGGAGTAAAAATTTTATGCAATGCCGTTTGAATCCTTTTGTAACACCTTCTGAAACATACAGTTAGACGGCCCAGACAAGGTACAAGGACTCTGGACGAATGCCACCATTGCACCCGTTGGAACGGAGAAAGTCAATAAGCGAAAACGAAGTTGTACGTTTGTCTGGTCTGGACCTAGGAAGACGACTCGGTCTCGGCTGCACCGAAGGAAGAAAGGTAGTCTTCCGATGCACCTTGCAGCCGTGGAGTGCCTCTGCCAGGCATCGCTCCTAAAGGAGTGAATTGAAATTTACATTTATCTGGAAATTTTGTCCGTCTCCAATAAATTATTCAAATTTGATCTCGATGCACTTGGGAGCGAAAGCGTAACCGAGAGCATTTGCAGCAAGACATTCGAGCACGAGCCGAGCCACATTCCGGGCACAGTTTGATTTGCACCGTTGTGCGAGCTTGATTACTTCAAAACCGAGCCCTTCTTTCGGCCCCAGAGCTGTCCCGGGGGAAGGAGGAACAAAATGAGAGAAAATTAAATTATTTAACTTACACTGACGCGGTACGGTACGCGTCTGTACTGCGGCATTATTGATATGACAATTTAAACACACCAGTACGCCGGCACCGGTACCGAACTGTTCGCTGCGCTGTGGGACACACTTTGGTCGTGTTTATTGTCGGTCGCTCTGGAGGGAATTCCTGCACACGGCTGTGTCTTGCTCTTCGGTTGCTCAAAACGGTTTGACAGTTTTCTCAAACAAGCCAATCTCCTTTAACGTCCACCGAGAGACGGTTTTGTAGTTTGCATTGCAAGCGCTGGAGCAAGATTTATGCACTTTTCTGCCCTCCATCCCGGTTGCCGCTTCGTGCTCTGTTCTACATCACTGGAAAGGTGGATAGATTATGGATTTTTCTTCACGTGGGTGGCAAAAAAGCCATTCTAGGAGAAGAGAAATAGCCTAACACGGTTCATAAACGAACCGGCCCGGTCTGGCCATGTCACGATGTGTCATTAGCGATAAATTAAAACCTCCCCCCAGTGTTGGTTGTTGCTGCCAAAACCACTTGAGGAGATTGAAATGCACGGAGCATAAGGCGCAGATGAAACGAATGCCTTGGAGGTAAGAACAACAAACATAAAACCCTCCGGTGAGAGAGAGAGAGAGGACACAACACAGCTCGGGAGATTTAGTAGCTGTCTTATGAAGAAACCCCCGTCACCATGCCGGCTGACCGTTGCACAATACGGTGCAATATTTATTTTTATCGCCCGCTAATGGGACAAAGGGTTTTCTAACCGATATGATGGAACAAGATCGAGTTGAGTGACAGATCGCAGGCTGCCGTTTGCGGGTGTTCTTTGACGCTTGTTTGGGTGAAGAGGGTTAAAGTATATGTGGAACAGAAGCAGTGTGCAGCGTGATTCATAAATCTGTCGATGCAGCGGATTTGATAGACAGACAGCGGGTGTAAAGTTGTGCAAGGGAAAGTTTTTTGGATGGAGTTTAGTCAAAACAGAGGATTAACTCTAATCGAGTGAAATAATACTTCTTGTGTTTGAGCTTATTTAGCGAATCCATTAATGGTTTAGTCATACCACACTGGGACCTTTATAGGTAGTTGACAACTTCTTGTTTAAATGTCACATTCATAATGCCTTTTTCCAATAAACCTGGTATTCATAGATTTGCTATTATCGGTTTGTTATACAGGTGTTTTCATATAAAATAGCACAGTTGAAATAATTCTAAACTCTGTAAATATTTTAATGATTTATTTCTCAAGCGTTGTTCTTGATTCTATGGAATATGACACAAAACCGCGAGGAGATCAGGTCTAAAGACTGTTGAACAATCATGTAATCCTGCTAACAAAGCATTGAAAATCTCTTAATTTCATACATGTTTTAGATCCCTTGTGAGGTTGTATTTGGTTGAAAGCGTGGATGCAGATAAATCTTAAAATCTTCCCAACTCATATCGTAACTCAACACCTCCTGCAAGTTCTAAGATGAAGAGATTCCAAAATCATCGAAAAGAGAAACTAAAATATAACGATACGATACCATGATGATAGTTATTCTGCTATGGATAATCAATAAGTCACCTTAAGGACAAGCCCACTAGTGCTACAGATAGGCCTTGACCGACAACGGTTATTATTATGAAGGGCAATAAGCAGATCCTAGAAGTCTATTTCAATGATTATTTAACTGTTCACAATTTTCATTACGATAATAAATGGAAAGATTAATAAATACAATGTAGAAAGTCATTTTGCGTTCGATTGGTTTTTCAACAAAATAATCCATTCGAATTGGAATTAATTATAGTAATAGATCATCTAGACTGTTAGTAGCATATTTTTGCCATATGATGTTCTTTAAAGGATTCATTAGTATTATTTTTAGCAACAAAAAGTCAGGACCCATTTCTTCAGAATTGGAAGCAAATAATGTTACTAAAAGTTAATCTAAATAGATGCGCACAAACCATTTTAGATACTAAAAGGTATCTGATTACCTCTAGGAAGAATAAAAAAGATACACATTCAATGGTAAACACGCATTGAAATCGACCGACCCGCTCACCATCAATATCGATTAATTAGAAATAACCTAATCCTTCACCATTAAGTCCCTGTTCCATCCGTTCAATTATTGACTATCCTCATAACCTTGAATAAATGAACAACAATACCATTCCTTCCTACCACCGTCGGCAAATGTGACAAAGCGAACTCTGAAAAAAAAAGTGCAACAAAACCCATTCACAGTGAGCATCTAGTGTACAGGATGTATGATTTATGCTGTCCGCTTGTTATAATTCGCTTTATTTTTGTACCTTTTTTAAGCTTTATTATCCCACCCAGCAACATGCTGCCCCGGAAATGTCGAGCTTATGTGTGAGTAACAACTGAAAAATTGTGTTCGTTTTTGGTTGGTTCAGTTTCTGTTCTGCTACAGCAGCATACGCACAGAGTTTGGGCTTCCGCTTCCGACACACCGCCCTTACAGACGCACGCTTTTATGCAGGATGTGTTGTGATGTGTGTGATGGTACATCGATGGAAGGGAGAGGAAAGGAAGCTGTAGAAAAAAGGATACAGTGTGTGAGTGTGCAGGAAGCAACAGACAACAAAACCCAAAACAACAGCAACCAAAAAGAAAAAAAAGCCCAAAGCCACGCCACAACCCAAGCGCATATCAACAGCTTCATTTTTGTGCCATAAATTATGCAGATTGTTTAAACAACTCTTGAAACTCTGCTGCTGCGCCCCGGATGGCAAAAACTCTCCCTATCTCCGAACGGTGGCGTGGTGGCGGTGATGTTTGGTGGAATTTATAATCAATGCTCATAATTCATGAAGCGCATGTGGCGCTCGGCTGCACTGGCGCGTCTCGGCTGCATATCAGTCATATCACGTCAAAAAGAGGCGAACTGCACGGCACGGGCCCGATGTGACAATGGTACCGCTGGATAATGATAGCTTCCGGCCGGTGGCGGATTGTGTAAGTCATAAAATCAACGGAGATCACCTCTTCTGCCCCTTCCTAGCGATTCCGGAAGATCATTGAAACTCGGTGCGTGTAATGTTGATACTGTCGCTGTAGAGAGCAAGACAGGAGGCAAAAACACACGCACCCCGCAGTATAGCTACCAATGGCATCAACTTCAAAGTGTGTTACTATGTTGCGAGTAAGATGTCACCGGGTAAGGATGTCATCGTCATCCTTCCCGACAACTGACACAGCTCAACCTATCTGACCCGAAGCTGGGTTGGGTTGGGCTTTCGGTATAATCTGCCCAAGATGCATCTTCATTAGTCCGTTTGGTTTCGTAGAATCAAGAAAACGGGGGCCAAAGGAACACCATCCCCATATCAAAACGAACGACATTTACTTGATGTCACAAAGCACCCTACTGCAACGTTCCGTTGATTTCTGGGGGATTGGTAGATATTGGAATAAATTGATACAAAGCCACTGCGAATGTGTGCGCGCTCTGATGCTTCTAACCTCTGCGTTTTACCCACTTGACGATGACGCCCAGCGGAGGAAGCGCCTAATTGATGAGGTACCGGTCCGGCCCGAGATATCGGTCGCTCCATGTTCTCGGACGCTGATTAATTGCATCTGACCAGCTCCCCCCGATGGACGATGGCTTCTGTAAAGGATGCTTGCCAGCCTGTAAATCATTCAATTAATTGCAGAATCTCGGGTTTACATCCGCGGTGATTGAGGCAAGCCTGAGATCGGGCGAGATTTGTACGATTTGTATGATTGTGGGCAACTTGTTGTGGTGGTTGAATAGGTGGTTCGAAATTGATTTCGAATTCTATCGTAATTCCGTGTGCATACAAGAAACAATTCTGGCTTTGGTGGTGGCAGGTTTGACAGAGCAAAGCATCCAATTGTTTCGGTTCAAGCCACTCAAAATACAAAATAGCACATAAATCATTCTAATTATTCACGCCTCATTTCTTCTTTTGGGTTCTTTTTCTGTCTTTTAGAGCATCTTGCACCTTATGCCGTGAGGATAACGACAGAAGGGAAAAAGCGCATCTCCGAAAAATACAAAACAATAACGTATTAAATTCCTAAACAAGAACCAAATCTTAAAGTTCTGAACCCTTTTCTCCGGACGAGGAATGATTTAACGCCGGATCTAGTTACACGATCACTCTCGATCGGAACGTCGCAACGCTGGAGTGTCTACCTGTGGCGTCTTCGGTTGCGCCGTTCTGGAATCGATTTAATGCGTCTTACGCAACCGTGACTGATGAAAATACGAACCAAAACGGGCAGGGGAGTTTTTGTTTTAATGCTCACCCCAGTAAGTGTGCGCATCGAATGCGAAGGGTTTCCGTTCCGTTCCGACTTTTCCCGGGGTCCGATTATGCGCTCGATTCATTAACGAAGCTGCGATGTGTTTTATGTAGCGCTTATGCCGAGAGGCGCCAGTTTGGGGTGGCTTAACAAGGTTGTCTGGCAGTAGGACTGGAAGCTTTGGTTTTCGGGGGCTTTGCTTAATTGATTACGGCACTAATGAATCGTAAAGGAATTATGAAGTTATTATTGATTTCTTCAAGGTTTTACGTACATGGAGAGCATTCGTTGGAGCCTTGATTTGGGGTGTGACGGAGGTCTTCTTGTGGGGTGCGGGGGAAGCGGGGTTACTTAAATCACGTTCCTAATCGGTTCGTTTAAATTTTAAATCATAAATATGGTTAAATTTAAATGAGATGATTGAGGTTGAAATGCAACTACCTTTTCCTCAGGCCTTTGACGTATGCTAAATATTTCTTCTCGACAGGTTCCAAACTAACTTTTATATCATCGATCGATTAACCAAACCTGGTAACGGTGTTTTTTTTTATTGCTTTCCAAAGATATTGCAAGGTATCCCTATTTTTTTTAAAACATATTTCAACTTTACTACGACTACTAAAACATAAAATATCTTACTTCTGTTCGAGTTAGCCCGAGTACTCCAGAGAGAATTGCCCTTCCATCCCTGGTAGAAAGACATGTCCCTGCAACCTTATGAATTTTTTTCACATTATTTACTAATCTTAAGCAATACGACTGCAGTCGTTCCTTTTGAATGAAATGAAAAATAAAATTGATCTCATAAGTATTAAGCTTCTTTACCTTCAAAGATCTCTTAGACTGCTACAAAGGCGCCCGAGATATGTTGTTTAGTAATAATATTTTGCACAATTCATACATTTACTTTTTTTTCCTATCCATACATTCATCTATCCATAAAATATATATCCACATAGAATCAGTGCGCATTATATCTAATGTAAAGCTCTTTCCTTACTTCATCGTCAAATAACACATCCTCATGCCGGCTACTGTTTACACTACATTATACTGCAGCAATTTCCTTCGTCGACAATTTCCCGCCACGCATAAGAAGGAAATGAAATCATTTCCCTGCTTCCCGCCCTGTTCATGACAGAACAACAATTTTCACTCGCTCTTATAATACCAAATTGCCCGCACCTCACCTATTATGCCAATGCCGGCAGAGAATCATTATCACTGCAATCGCCCCAATGCCGCGCCGGACTCAATGCACATGACTCACTCACTTTTACGCAGTAGGCTCAATCAAAAGTAACCCTTCCGATCCCCCCTTACTAAGCGTCAACCACTAAACGCCATCAGCCTGCAGTACGCATGATTGCTCCTTGGAGACCACGGCACAAGCGGCGATTTTCCATCCGCGATGTGCAATCATCAATCGTCGTTTCCAATTCCGGAACGGGTGCAGGGTGCAGGCCAAATCGCGCGCGCTGCTGATTGCACAACACAATTCCCCGCGTGCACAACCGTCACCGCCGAACAATTACCGTCGTGGTGGCCGTGGCCACTGAGTATGCCGCATTGCTAATTAGGTCAGTGATCGCACACAGAAACCGCGCGCCGAATGTCCTGAGCGCGTTTATCCGGCGTACGGAAGTGGCCATTAGAGGGTGGCCTACACTCAATCACACAGACGCACACACACACACACTGTTGACTTTTCAGAGGCGCCACCAAGGCATGGAGACATTGTTTGCCGGGACATTCCATACGTACGTGTGTGTGTGTCCCTTTAGCCGGGCAAATATTTATAATGAGCGATCAATTTCCATCTTAATCATAATAATGATTGATAAACACTGAAAGTCAATTTATTCCACGCTGTGCCACGGTGCCCGATTCGTTGACCGATGCACTTGCTGCTGCTGCTGCTGCTGTGATTTGCAAAATGATATGTTGTACCACATCCCATGAGTACGAAACCCAGAGTGGCAGCATATACGGGGAAAGCGGTTGAGAACGAATTTTGTTGCGACGGAGAAGAAGGAGCAGTACGCAGAAGGAGCAGTAAGGGCAGCCGTCCGTCTTGTGCAAACCATTCTCCCAACTCTGGCAGATTGTGTCCGCCTGCCTGCGTGTGTGTGTGGCTATGACGCGCATATAAAGTAAATGCAAATTGATATGTTAATTACTATGCAAATAAAACGCCACTGTCATCGTCATCGTGGTGGCGTCTTCCATCGGGTGTGGGGGAATTCGTCTTGCAAGCGCTTAATTTGTACAAACAACGATAAACAAATGGCTCCGGGATTGTGCATTGTGCAAAAGGGTTGTATTGACATTGAAGGAAGGGTCTTGTGATGCGGTCATTTCTGTGTTTCCATCCTGAAGAGTCTAAAGCACATATTGGGTTATATTGTAATATGCAAAAAGGGTAAAAGTTGAAGATTATTACCCTTTATGCAGTAAGTTTCATTCAATTGCTGTAAAAAATGTTTGCATTTTTTCATTACTTATGCTCCTTTCTATTGTTTATAAAATTCTTCCTATACACCCACAATAAGTGAACAAATTAGTTTCTATTTATTTCCCTATATCTACTCCCTGCGTGTTGTGATTGAATGGCGTCATCAAGCTGCAAACAGCATGCCCACGAATGGCAACCGCAGTAAAATCGAAATGGTAAATGTCCTTCCAGCCACGACCCTACGGAAGCAGCGAGAAACCAGGGACCGGGCAATGCTTACCGAGTGCGTGCGAACAACATTCAATCAAGTCCGCCCGATTGCACCTTCTGCTTGCAAGATGGTGGCTATTTCCAAGTGCACAGTGGTCCTCGATTAAAGGTAGCTCAATGGCAAAATTAACAGTTGGTGTAATTAAGATTTTAAAACTAATTTTCATAAACAAATTCATACCAATTATTATGTTGAGATAATAATTTAATATAAGGCAGTGGCGAGTAAGCATATTGTAATAATTAAATTAAATTAATCTTTAACTAACATTTAATATTACATCTCAACAACAACAAAACAAACTGTTGAGCAATATGGTCAAAGCTGATCTTTCTGAACTTTAAAAAAAGAAACAACAATTTAAACTAATTGTATAAATCTTAACAGGTAGAAGAAAATTTGGTAATGTATTAAAAAAAATCAAATGTAATGTAAAAACTCAACAGAAATAACTTAAATTTTAATGACAACGAAAACATAAAAGACTATCAACAAACCCCACAATCATGAACGGAACTTAAAAAGTAATCAGTAAGAGTAGTTAAAAATATTTAAAATGAAAACTAAAGAAAGAACTGAAAACATCGATAAATTAGCATTTCATACAATTATAAGCTAGCGTGCGTGAACAGAAAAAGAAAAAACGAACTGAGCTGACTTCATGCGGAGACCAAAAATAATATTTACAGAAAAGGGGAAAGTCACAAAATAAGTGTACAAAAGATATAAAATAAAAGCTTCTGCATAAAGTCTGCAAAATTTTAAAACTACTCTCGTAGCCACATTGGATTTAGCTCATCTTCGTTCAGGATTTAGTAAAAAAATAAAATACTAATTAATGAATATTGAATGATGAAGAGAAAAAATCACGTTATTCTTATCCTACTAATTCACTCAAGGCAATAAAAAACGATGTGTAACAATTAAAAGCTGCCTCAACTCACTCAGAAACAACAAATACAAAATCGGATAATAGTTTTCGTTGACTCTTTTGAACAATAAGTACAAATTGTCGTACACGGTTTGGTTTTTAAAGGGTTATTCATTTAATTTAAGTCCATTGAGTTGTGCTCACCTTTACAATCCCGCTATCCAAACCTGCACAAACGATGGAGTCCCTCTTTTTGCCTCAATTCCAACGGCACCATCACCTCCCAATGCAATGAAATTACGTTCAAATTTGCTAAACACTCATCAGCATCTTGTCGCATTATCATCCAAATGCAAGCATATGTGATGAAGCGAAAGCCCGACGACAAAATCTCCCGCTATCCCTTCCCTGGTGCTGTCAGTCTCAGTGCAGTTGGTACGAAAATAAAAACTCCATAATTCTTGCGCAATGCATTCAGGTACGGACTGAGCGCATGCAAGTGCAGCGAGAAAACCTCCGCGCGCCAAAGGTGGTGGGCATTGGGCAGTAATCGAACCTCGTTAGTCGTTTGCCCATTAGCTTTCATTTCGTTCGATTTTATTGGCTAATTAGAAAACGAACCTCATGTCGAACGTTGTTGGCGTTCTTCTCCCTCATCGCCCCATTTTCCCCCGTACGACGACGACGACGACTGCCCAGGTTGGCGATTGCTGTTTCCCTCGTTACACAGAGCCCTTAAATAGGTTCGATATGTAGCGGCCGTAAAATAGGCGATCAATAAAACTCTTACCCCGTTTTTCCATTGATTCTTTCCGTCCTCCATCGCTGTAGGCCGATTACTGCCAACCTGATGCACTTGCAACATTGCGTCTAAAAAATGGATGCGTATGAATGTCAGGTACGAACTGTTGGGGCAGGGACGGGGCCACCATGCGGACCATTACAGCGAAGGCCGATCGCAGCGAACATTCCTGCGTTGAGGTAGGTCCCGGGCGTTGATCGATTTTATTCGACTTTCTTCGGTCGGGCGGCCTGTCGTTCCACGTTCGCACACAGAATCGGGGACGAAAGGCTGATGGTCTCGTAATTTATTCATGGTGAGTAATACCGCTGACAGGTTTGGTGCTTGGGAACCGGTATGGCTGGGGGAAAAAGAGAACCAAAAAGAGAGTAGGAAGGGCTATGCACTTGATTGTTAACCTGACAGGTTTAGCTGCACTTTTAGCGAACCGGTCAACCTCTCCCGATCGCCAATCGGGAACGCGTTGCAGAGCGCCGTGTACCGTGTGTGTTGACTTGCGCTGTATAACTGCAGTTTTCGTGTAAGTAACGGTCCTGCCGGTAGGAGACACACTTTTACCTGCGAACCAGATTCGAAGGACCAAAATGTTGTGGTTTTCCAAACATTCTACGGCCACCGGTGAACATGGAGAGTGAGTGCTTGTACCATTAGCTAATTTCCCTTCCGATATCGTGACTAATGAGCGTTTGATGCGCGGGACCATTGCCGTAGCGAATGATTTAACGTTTCAATCCATTAGGCGCACTAATTGGGTAATTGTGGTGAGTTCATCAGTCGAAGTGCATGATTTTAGTCTTGTCGTCGGGATATTATATTCAGAATTTTGAGGAGCTTTGGTTTTAGATCGGGAGTTGGACATGTACGGTGTTGTGAGCTAGTCGCGTGGTACAGTCGTCAACTCGTAGACTTTATAACATCCCCGTCATGCCAAGCCCGCTAATGGTGCACAGGCTGGCCTTGATTGAAAACAGTTATTGTACCAAAGAAGAAGAGCAAGAAAATCTTTCAATTTTTGAGGTCCGTAGGATGTATCCAAATTCACTACAAACTGACTGAAGCAACACTTGGGCATAGTGTCATTACAGACATTAGATTGACATTTTAATGGTCATCTTGATTTAAAGATGTTTCACTTCCTAGATCCCCTCCACATATTGCGGATCTCATGGTAATTCAACTTGTTGATCGTTGATCGTGCTGATCAGATCCCCCAAGATGAAGGATCTTCAGATAATGTGAATGGCGCATTTTCAATGCAATCCAGAGCGGCATCTGCCTAGCTATTAATGTTGAACGTTAACTTTACATGCCTTGCAGCATACGCTGATGTTTTAATACTCGTTTAATACTTGTTAACTCTCATGACTTAACTACATGTTTGTCATCAGGTCAAACTCTGTAGCAATGACCTATACGAGGCATTGACTATATTGCCAACCAACAAATCATATATATTTAATCAAAATCCGTTAGTAGCGTAGGTCCGCTCAGGTCCAGAAGAAGAATAATTTTAACATCCAAGACAGAAAAAAACCTAGACAGTTGGTGAAACAATATGAATATAGTATTGCATATAACTTCATACGAGGTCACCTTCCATTAAAGTGTATGTATGAGTGATCCTTCTCAATTGATTGAAAATTTTAATGACAACAATTGAGTGCAATCATTATCTTGTTGAATTTGTTATTTTAAACATAATTAAAAACTATCATGTTTCGGTTCATTCACTGTTGTCAGCGTGAGTTGTTCAATATTGACATTTGTTATAATCTGTAATATTTTTCTAAACATGTTCAATACAGATTTGCGGTAATAAAGCTTGTGAGGAGCGTTGAATAATGCCGTTTAAATTGAAAACTGAACCATAAAAAAAAATAATGGCACGAGAAAGTTTTCTGGTAATGGTTTGTTTTTATCAAGACAATGAACATTTCTTCTGTAAAGATTAGTGGATAACAAAGATAATAAGCTTTTATCTCGTGGTCATCTAAATCATAAAATAACGAGGTAAAATAACGAGAATCTGTCCTTACATCTCAACCCACCAGTAGTTTGTGTTTCTAGCTTTCTCAATGATTGAACGACCTATATGGTGGTAACAATTAAAACTACTAGACGTATGAGATAATATGATTAAATGTTGAAGTTTATTTGATTCCTTACGGTGGCAAGGAATCTGTCAGTAATAGTTTCAGTTGGGGTAGATCAACTACGCAATCCTTTGTTATTGACCAAGTATAACGAACAAAAACCTATTCAGTTACCACCAATTTCTCTCACTCAAAGTTTCACAAAAAGTTTAACAAAACTACATAATGATTTTAGTTTCTAATAATTTTCTAAAAACAATAGCTTTTCGTGAAGGATTTAACAATAGTTTATATCATGCATTTGCGAATCAACTTTCCTTTATGATTGTAGCGTCTCTAAGCCTACCTCATGGCCTACCTCTAAGTCTTCCCCATAACAAGGGTCCTCGTCACTTATTGACGTAGCGTGGCTCTGTTTCATATTGATTTTGACAAAACCTCCTTCAAGTTAATATCACTAATACAACCCTTCAAGCCGTACCATTTAGCGAAGCGAAACGCTTTCACTCTGGCTCTCCCGTCAGGTGGAAAATCACAGTACGTGTGTTAACTCATCCATTTCCATGGAAATGCACCGGATTAATACTCCAATGTGTATTAATTTCATTATCCTTGGCTACTTCTCCTTGGAGCTCCAGGCATCGTTACAACATTAATTCCAAAGACGAGACCCTCCCCACAAATCCTTTCCCTATGTCTGCCCTTGAAGTGCCCCTGTAACAATCGTATCGTAAATCAATCACACAGAACCGCATGCGTGGATTTTTCACGGTTAATTACGCGCTCTTTTCCCGTTCAGTGAGTTTTTGCGTGTGCGCTCGTCTTGTGCGTGATTGATTCTCTTCGGTTGCGTCTTTCGATGAAGCTACCGGGGAGGCAGTGGTTACAGTGGTGTATTGTAAATTTTCAATAAACCCATACAGGCGGAAAACACTCTCGAAATGAGTTAATCTACCCTATCTTGGAAGGATGGAGTTGGTTTGCTTGACAAATGTCTGCCAAACGACACAAATGTCGCAATGTGTAGGAGTTCCGATTGGAATTCTGCCTCAAACTGGGGCCCCAAATGCTGCCCCAGCTGCCTCTTGCTTTGTCTTAAGACCTGTACCTTCTGCCGGTGAAAGTGAAAGGACTTCTTCATCTCTTTCTTTGGCGGATGTGCAGTGTGAGTCAATTTCCACAAATCATCGATTGCCAGCGCGCACACACAGCATAACCGCACCGCCGCCGTTTGACGTTTGACGCCAATTTTCGGGACGGTGGGAGTGGAAATCAATCGCTCCGGAAACTGTCATACGGCGCTGTAACCCCCCCGGGATCACAGCCGGAGGCGACCACACGCTTCATTTCGTGATTTTGCTGCTATTCCTGTTGGGGGTTGTTTTTTTCGTTTTGCTCATTTTATGAACGCGCCAAGATAAAAAGAAATGCCCCCTCGGTGCGCCTCGGCAGTGGTGTTGGCCTGCCCCTGCAGTGCTGAGGAGTCTATTGACTTTGGTGCGTGTGGCTCTGAGCGGGCGCCTTTTTGTGACGTGACGCTTTCAATGTGCTGTTTTTTTGCGTTGCGCACATTCGGCACTGTGAGTTTTCTTGGAAAAGTGGTTTTGGGGCAAATAAACCACCCCCAGACCTCACAAAAATGCCATTTATATGTGATGCGATGCGGAGAGCGCCCTAAACGCTCGGCGCTATTTGGACGCATGAAAAACGCTCGCACACACACATACGCCAGACATAAAACATTCATCGTGAGCGAATTACGGCACAATTTTCTTGTCCCGAAAGGAAAACTCGAGTAAAGCAATGCCCAAACAAAAAACCAGTCCAAACTACCAGAACGACTTTGGAATTGCTGGGGCAGGGTTTGAGCGGTCGTTTGGCGGGAGAAATTCATTCAGCGAAAACGCAGAAGAAATTTGGAACTCTTCTGGAACTCGTGGACGACGACGACGGAGACGACTAGCCCTGATCGAACATCGAGCGGTTGAAACGAAAAGTCGAATAACCTTACAAGAAAAGAACCACGCCGCTGCATGCTTAAATCAAGATAATCGAATCAAGATTAGGACGTACGTGGTACGTGACGGAAAGCACGACGACGTCTTGGGGCGTCAGCGAGTGTGCGTTGATTTTGCTAATGCCAGCACTGTCCCATCCATTTCGGGTTGGCGCGTTCCTGGATGACGAAGGCGACCCGTATAACAAAAGCAAATTGTACGAACATAAATTGGCACCGATATGTTATTGTTATTGCGTTTGAAGTTACAATGTCGTGATTGTTACAATGTTGGGAAGGCCCGCGGACGGCTTGTCGGGGGAGTCTTCTGGAATGTGAAACTCGCCCACGGCGGCTCTGTTCCTGATGGTGTGTCTTCACTCGAGCCCGTTTGGATATCAATATTACGTCCAGGATCAAACGATGTCTTGAAACTCTTGCCCTGGCTGGGTGTATGGATTAGGTGAGCATTACCTGTGAAGGATTAGACTTATTGAAAGGCAGTCAGTCACCATATTATAAACAATTTACCTTAGAGGCAAGATCAGATGGTTTCAATCTGGTAATGGGTGTTCCGTTTGAAATGGAATCGATTAGGCAGGTTGAGAATAACGTAAATTGAAACTTAAGCAAAAGTCAAAAGAGACTTGATAGAAAAGCAGAATAATCCCAAAGCACGTGAAACTACCAGGAAGAGTAGCCATTTGTTGAGTTTGAAAGCAATTCGCACCCAAAAAACATTTTATTGTGTAATAATAAAGCTAATTATCTAAGTTGGTAGTATTGTTTTGTATGCCATGACGCTCATGTATGAGCCTAAAACGTTAAAATATTGATCGAAATTTTCCAAAATACAAGCTAAATAGTTGCAAATTAATCAATAATCATTCCACTACAATCATCTACAGAGCCAAATGGGAGGATTTCCAAGTAAATCTGTAAGTATCTATTAGTAAGGATTCGTTGTTACTTCAGGTTTTTTCAGGCTCAATAATGATCTTTGAGTAAAAATGAAAAATATAGTAAAAAATTGGAAAGTTAAACAGTCGATGATCGCTGTGCGACTAAAAGACTTGATGAAAATAATTCACATCATTTAATGACAATCGAATGAAAATTGGTATATTTTGAAGTAGTATTTAACGATCAAATTTTAAAATGGAACTTTGCAACCTTTGCAACCTTCTTGGTGGACAGCACCTCCTTACATTGTTAACGTTATTCTAAGCAGCAGATAGAAATAGAATAGAAAATAAGGCAATCTTAATCCAGATTTACAACATTACAGCTCTCTGTTGTGGCTTGACTGATTCCAGCTTTACCCCGTGCAACCAAAACACTATAAATACTCTCTCCCAGAAGCTAAACCGCTTCCTTGATGTCCTTGAGCATTTAGACGTAATTATAGGCGGGGAAATTTTACCCCGATGCTCGAGCCTTTCTAGCGAGCCATTTCGCGCCTATACCTATTTACGGAGACTTAAACTCAAACACGGAACGAGACGGAATCTTTTGCCCGCTTTCCACAATGTCCCTCTTGCTTTCGAGTGTCCTTCTAGCACGGGCTGGCAGAAACATTCAATTAATTATAGTTATTGCTTTTAATTCCTTTCGCTTCGAATCCCTCACAACCAAGCCTGCCTGCCTGGCGTGGCTATCACTTTGAGATGTGCAATCGGTCTAATAGGGGGGAAAATGGGGACAAAACTTTCTGCTTGCGGCTTGCGTCTGTGCCTCCATTCCCCTCGTTCGTTGTGCCCAATGTCCCGACCTTTCTTTTAAGAGCAAGGAGCAAATTGGTCAACGCACACCAAGAACGGGACGATGGGACACGTTTTCAGACCACGCCACCGATGTCTTACACTCTTAGCTTTCGAGAGCTTAGCTTTCTTCCTTGGGCCACGTCCTGGCCGCGTGCTCACTTAAGCCTTTTCTTCCCCCGTGGTGGTGGCTGCTAAAAGGATATCTTGTTTCATCTTGACATTGTGCCTGTTTGAACGTAGACCGGGGGCTATCTGAAGACAGGGAGAAAGGATTGTACGGGTAAAGGATTTAGTTCGACTCCGTAGCAAATGGGGACAAAGGCTGTCCCAAGCTCGCAGTAGTATCAGGACAAACATGGTGGGATTTGCTGTTTGAAACAATACTCAGATTATTGTGTTACATAAGAAGAATTAAATCTTGGAAATGGTTCCCGCTGGCTGCTCCAATCTTCCAGGCTTCCTGAGCGACATTTTCTTTCCATTCCCTCCGACCGTTCGAAAGGCACGGTCTCTAGAGTCATACTGCATCTTAGCGAGCTCTGTTTGCTCCTGGATGTGTGCCGTTCCACAATCACGTGGAAATGACTTGAAAGTCCTGTGGGAGCTTTGAGCGCGTATAGCATTGTGCTCTGTACAGGCGGAAGTGGACATTACGTTTGATGCTAATGGGGCTGTGTGTATGTGTGTGTGTGTTCGTTGGTTCTTGGAGCTGTTCCTGGAATTGAGATACACACCGAGAAGTCATTTACAGCTAGGGAAGCATTATTTGTTTTACTCTCTGGCTAAAATTCGAATGCTTCGAACAGAAGCAAAAAGTGCTGCAAACCGACCATCCCTGTGTTTGGATTATGAATTGTTCTAAAAATTGGTCCGCAAAATGCAATGGGTTTTCAATTTTCTCCTTCACTCCTCGAGGATGGTATGGTTTAAATTCGGCGAAATGTGACCCATACGAACAGCTAATGGATAACGTCGTTTTTGTGGAGCTTTTCGTTTGCCAAGAACCTTGGTTCGTTTAGTTGGACCCTTGGTTGAGCAATTTGTTATGAATCTAAAAAAAAATGTAGAGCTAAAGCAATATGTGATACTCTGTTGATGTTTTTTTAATGTTCCGAGAGTAAGCAAACCATTGGACGACTGTGCTGATTAATTCTTACACTCAGGAGCATTTACCCTGCGACTCACTCTTTGCTGTAAGTTCAGTGCCATTTTTTAATTAGAATAACTTCTTCTGATGTTGTTTTATGAGATGACTTTGCCAGTCATTGGCGATCAGCAAACCGGTCTCGTGAGGAACATTCCTCAGTGGATATGGATACGGCAAACGATTCCAGCCGAGATGCCCACACATCAAGAACCGACACCATACATCCAAGCATCAGGTGGTGCCCTCCAGTCGGGTGGAGATGAAGTAGCCAAAGTAGGCTGACTGAAGGGGAAGCAGAAGAAGCATAACAGGCGATATTTAAACAATTTGAAAATGATTTTAATATGAAAGCATAATATTTGTTTTCTATTATATCTGGCAGAATGCGCACCGTACCTCCGCCTGCATGTCTGCCTCGCCTGCGGGGATCGGGAATCAAAATGTGACATGCCACCTAAAAGCATGGACTCTCCGTTACCAGCGCCATCACCATGCTCCATCATCGTTCGGTAGATTGAAATGATATTCCTTCACTACCTGGATGGAACCACGTGGTGGTGATGGCATTACGAATTCTGTTACCATTACTTCTTTTTGTTTTTCTTCGTTCTGTTCTGTTTCGAGCGCGTGTCTCATCCTCCGGGTCGCGTTCTCGATTTGCTCACTTCGAATGATGATGAAGATGATCAGGGAACGAGGGCTGAACTCTGTTTAACGCTCTTGGTAGTTTAAGCTGGACGAGCTGTATCCATGGCATCCATCCACCAACCCGACCCGCGTGTGTTTGTCAGCTTTTGACAGGAGGAATGGTCCTGCGCCATTTAGACTGGTGGTCTCGTTTGTTGTTGTTGGTGTTGCTGTTGTGTGGAGCTTGCTTCTTTTTGTTCATCGTAGAACGATCTAAGCTGATCACGACGAGACGATCGCGTCCGACAAATAGCCATTTCATCCTTCATCACCGTCATCGTTGAAGGCATGATACGCTTCTTACCGCGGGACAGTGCGGGAGCTACCCCTTCTCGCAAGGGAGAGTGCCTGACGGATGTTTACCTTTCCGTGTGTCTCACAGCCACTCACAGTCAGCTTCCTTTTTTCTTTCTACATTTGTCTTTTTTGTGTGAGCATGTTTATCATTGACCTCTTCCTGCTTGTTGCTGCATAACCGGACAGAATTGATTTCAGTTGGTTGATATGTGGAACTTTTTTTGCTGTTGGAATTTATGAAATATGTTTACTAATGTTGCTCAATGGTTGTTTTCTTTTTTTGTTTTGTTTTGGAGTTGAGGTGTTTTGAAATACAAAAATATTAAAAATATATGCAACACACAATCATTGAGTTTGGTAATATACCCTTTATTTAATACTTATTAAAACTTTGATTTTTCACGAGTCCTGTTGTGGGGAAAAACTAATACATAATTAGATGAACTATTATTAAGGCTCCTTGCAATACAGGGGAGAAAACTGGAATTAAAAAAAAATTACACTTCAGTACACTGTATGCAAACTATAATATAAAGTAGAAAAATAAGACAAATAAAAAATGATAAAATTACAAAAACATCCTTTTTTGAAAATAACAAACAATTAAAACATAAAACAGCTTAAAAGATAATCATGCTCGAATAAAACACACTGCCTAACATAACAACTGTACGGGCACGTGATACACATGTTCGATAAACGGCAACAACTTTAACTGTTTCACTAATTACGCTATTTTTCCACCTTTGCTTCGCATCTTGTCGTGCAGCTCAAAATCAAGCGAGAAATGATCCACCGTTTCGATGTTTCGATAAGAAAGCTAGTAAGTGAACGTTTACCACCGAATCAAACCGTTCAAATCTTGTGCAAATCATGTTTCTGCCGCACGGATCCGCTTTCGCTACGGCGTGTACGCGTAATGATGACGATGACGTTGATGATTCTGTTCCACTTATCAGCATCTGGGTCGCATCCATCGCGCGCCTATCACTTGTTTGCTGCCAGCGCCCTATCAGTCGGTTCGGGTGAAATGATCTTGAAATTTCATTCTATGTTTTGACAAGTATCATTAATTTCAATACACGTCATCGAAGTGGCTGAAGAAAAAAGTGGCCACTTTCCTCAGGGGGGGAGGGCGCAAGTGTTTCCATTATTGGTTTACTGTTTTGTTCTGGCGATCATGACGAAGGATGAGGAACCGAGTGACCAGCTGCAAACGGAGATGTTGCCATTTGTTTGTTTAGAATTTTTTTCTTCTGCTGTCTACTTCGCTTTGTTGTTGCATTGTCTTATCGCTTTCTAAACATAACCTATTTCAGATTAAGCGTTCTCAGCGCGTTCCGCCTAGGAGACGCGAGTCGCACAATGGCGGAATCAATATTCACTTTAGACACGAACACGAACGTTCGGGGCAAAATGATAGCAGCAGCACTTGCGTTGAGTTATTTATTCACACATAAAGAATTCAATCTACTGATTTTGGACAATCTGTGGCGTTGATCGCACATAATTCAATCTCAATTCAATTTCATTACCCCCGCTTGCCCAGGCTCTTTACCCTACTCCTGCAATGGACCGGACAATAAAAAGGTGTAGAAAAATGTCCCTAGAGACGGTTCCACGTTTCACACGGTGCTTTCAAACAATACACTTTGGCAAGCTGGTACGGTTGATGTTCTCGGGTGGAATCGATTATTTTAGCCGGTAGAGAAATGTTGATGCCAAAACTGAGCCCAAATATGCTGAAATGGTGCTGTGAAAAGTCGATACAGTCGATGGAGATGATTTTTTTATAACTTAAAAGCAGAAAAATCAACTTGAATGTTTCGTAAAAGAACCTTGAAAGGTATTTTCGATGACATCAACCAATGAATGCATTTTAAGAATAGAAATAATTGCTTTAACATAAATTGTACTACATTCATGGCGATACGGTACTTCTTACCTGCTGTGAATTTCTCAAATTTATTATTTTTAAAATTATACCAAATGGATTGTGGTTTCAATTCTAGTATTTATTTAAAATGTATCAAACCTAAGCAGTAGGTTTTGGATATTTTGATCACTTGATTATTTTATTTTTAACAAAACAATGTCAGTGAGAGTAATCTTTATCAGCGTGATAAGCGAATCGTTGCCCAATAAAACAAGATTTATAAATCTCTGCAACTCATTTCACGACCTTTATTTCACTGTTTTTAGATTTAATTACTTTAATTTTAGACACTTTGGTATGCAGTTCAATAAAATTTATTTAAATTTTCTACATGGAGGCATTAAACTGACAAAGATGTATAAAAAAATTTGTAAGATCAATATATAATTCAATGTAGTGCAGTACGAGAATATTTTCTAAGCTTAAGACACATACGAGTAGTCATTTAGCAGAAATACGATATCAGAAAAACAAGATTTTCTGTTTTTGCTGTTTTTGATCCATGCTATGAGCAATTATAGAGAATAATGTTACTAATTCTATCAGTTATTTAACAGTAAGGCCTCATTAAACAACGATACTCATGATTTCAAACATTATTTTCTAAATAAAATCGAGACGCAAGAACGTTCTTAGGAAACATTACAGTTTATTGAATTAAATTTAAATGCTAGGTTTCAAGCTATGTAATTTAATTGTATTTACAGAGCTGTTTCACCGTTTGATTGTTAGATAAAAATATTTATTTTTGAATAATAGAAGATTATAATCTTGTAAAATAATGTACGCTATGGCTCAAATGCAAAAACTCGTGAGCTGCAATTTCATGCTCTTTATGCCATATTCTACAGCTTACGAGAGCACGAAAAATATTCTTCAAAAGTATCCTATTGAAGTTGCACGTGTTTCTACACCCTCTCTTTGGAATCAATGTTTGAAAACCCGTCTTCACATCGTACGCAAAAGAGATGATGGCAACAATCTTTGACTTTGATAATCATAAATCACAATTAAAACTTTATTTAAACCCAAAACCAAACGGCACACCGAGGATCGTACCCAATTTCCTACTTTTTCATTTTCGTTCCGTTTTTGTAACGGACTGCTCTCGGCTCTCCTTCAAAACACGATCTAAAACACACATTTTAAACGCTGCGAGTCGTATACACACGATCGACAACATTTCACAGACACGCCAGAACACATGGAGCAGAAACCCTGAGAGGGGTAGACTAGACGCATAACCCCGATTGGGGAAGGTTCTTATGGGCTGGGCGCACCATAACCCGAAAACAAACAACGACAGAAGTGTACAGTCACACACACACACACACTCACACGACAGCTCATCGAATGTGGTCCGCTTCAGTTTTCGGGATGAAATATTGTTTATCTAATTGTTTACATTCTGATAGTGCTTTATAAACCTTCGAAATAGACGTGCGTTTAGGTGGGAACAACAAACTGTTGCCGCCTCGCTTCGGTTGAATGGCCTCTGGCGGCAATGTTTTTGGGGCCATTTTTCCGTGTTCGACTGGCTGTCGATCGTATGTTAGTACCGGAGCGTCGCTGCCGGTAAACATCTCTTCCGGGCGGATTATCAAACGTTTCCATCGTCAGTCGGCTTGGAACATTGCATGGAGATATGTACCGCCGCCGCGATCGATCGAGTAAGGCCGTCGTCTCTGCTGGCTGCTTGCCCGCTCGAAGTGTTTATTTGTCCCCGGAAGCAACACGGATCACGGACGGGGTCACGAGGTTAATGCGATAAGCGAAGCGGTATGTTTTGAGTAGCGTATGTAGTTCCCCGATAAGAATGGATCGAAAAGGTTACACACGCTGAAGTTTTCAGTGGAAAGCAGTTTGACTCGATTATTAGAAGCTAATTGAAAACGATGGACCTTGAAGATGGTTAAATAAAAGATTGTTTGGGTTTTTTTTTTATTCTAAGAAAATAATCATACACGTGTCACCAAGTTATGTGTACCATGGGAGATTGCTCCATGTTTTGCTGTTACTCCTTTTGCGCTTTATTTTGGTAATACGCATTACCCTTAACTAGCGCATCAAATTGGATGTATGCTTGAGAAAAGATATCAAGCAGAGTGGCGCAGTGGAAGCGTGCTGGGCCCATAACCCAGAGGTCCGTAGATCGAAACTACGCTCTGCTAAGCTTGTAAAAGAAAACAACACAATATTTTTATACAGATGAAGCAGGTCTACACATTGTATGTAATTCCACATATACACAGATTAGATTCACCTACATCAGTAACCATGTAAATAAAGTAAGATGTTAGCATTTGTATACCACCAATATGTAGTGATAGATTAATTATGGAGATTTTTCGTGTATTGAAATTATTTAATAATATTCAACGTTTACTGTATGCGTTGTTATGTTTATGATAGTTTCCTTTTAATTTTCTAGAAATGTTTTATTTTCTTTTTAATTTTATGATTTTATTTTTTTTTAATGATTTCACTTGTATATTGTAATATGTTTTATCATTGTAATACATAAACATTTCCAAACCAAGCATTATTGCCCATTTCTACATACACTCCTTTAAGCAAACAATTCCCTTGTTAAGAGAGCTTGTTACACCCTCTACAAAAGCCTTAAAATAATAAAAAAATAATAGTCCAATCTGAGCAACATCCCTTGATTGAATGATTTTCCCAGAACGTTCCAGGTGTATGTTGTCATTTTAATTTATTTTCCCCTTCTTTTGCTAACCAAACAAACGTCACAATCGTCGTCTCTACCAGCATTTCCTAACGGAAAGAATAGCCCAAGAACTAAAAACACCTGGAATCCTATCGCTTCTATCATCGCCGAAGCCAGTGGGAGTGTTTCATGTTATCCCTTTGACTAACAATGCTCAGCGAAACGCGGGCTGAGATATAGTGAGATAATGGAATGATCGGTCAATTGCTTATTTGCCTTATGTCCTTTCAATTTCAATCCCTGTTCGTCCTTTAACTCAAGTTTTTGTCACAAAAAAAAGAAAACGGAGCAAAACGATGAGCGACTTGTTGTGTCCTTTTGGTTTGGTTCTTTTCAAAATTATCACATTATGGTTATTCACGGTTACGAGCGGACGATGCAGACGGCGACGTGATTCACCTGGACCTTGACTACCTGCTCCCTGTTGGGTTTGGAGTCAAAATATTTTGATGAATTCCATAGCGGGCAAGGACACACGCTGTACGAGGACGCACTCACCACTACCCATCAATCATTTTACCTTTTTTCCGCTGAGACTGTCTAGGGGTGCGCACGACAAGCTACAACCACAACACAACAACAGCTTAAAAAGGGCTCGTCTCTCTGCACGCCGTGCTCTTTCGCCCGGTGTGTATAAAAATGGTAATACACGAACGTTCAATTTTTAACTTTCCACCTTTTGCTTGAGCTTACTGGGTAAAGCATGGAAGTATGGCAAAAACACACGCATACGAACACCTTTTTTGTCTTTTTTTTTTCCTTTTCGTCCTCCCCCATTGACCCGTTTTACTCACAGCCTGCCTCATGAGCCGCTCGAGCAACTCTTTTTCGATCGATCGAGAAGGCGGTCCAATCTCGACGTACGCTGCGATGCCTGTACTGATGTGCTCATCCTTTCCACTCGAAGAGGTCTAATGGGTGGTGTTGCCAATGGAAACAAGCGAGGTCAAGCAAGCGCGCGAACGCATCAATCGCCCGGTGCGGTGCGGTTTGTGCGTTGTTGCGAACAAAAGAATCATTAAGTGCTTTATTGAGATGAAAAGCAACGGCGCTCACGCTGTTTGGAGGCACGGACTGTTGTTCCGCGCAACGTTTTAAATGCATTCAATTAGGGAGGCAGCAGTTTGCCGAGTGTGAAAGGACCTGTCGGTGACGAAGGCACGGACCGTGTGCGCTGGAGGAAAAAGGGCAGCTTTACAAATTAGATACCGGGAATGAGGTGTGGACCTCCATCAGTCTCTCGCTGTCTCTCTCTCTCTCGTCGGTGAGAAAATATCAGTAAAAGTAAAGGAAAGAAAAAATAAGCACCACGCAGGCGAACTGTTTTGATGAAGCCGCCCAGCCTTTGTTGATGGGGTCAGATGTCAAAAAAGTGCACATTTGTGATGCGACGGCGCCGGAAAGGGGTCGGCACAGATTTGGGGAAGCTTCAGCGCTAGCTAGGCTGGCTTTAAGGAAGGAAATGGAGAGCGTAGAAACGACTTGCACGAGCAAATATAATAAATGATGCCGAAAGGTGACAGGTGATGCTGCTCGAATGTGAGTGGATAAGGAAGAACCGGTAATGTTACTAATTGTTTAGAATGTTGCCGCGCAGTGGAGAGTAGAGTGAGCTGTTTGTACGGCCTAGTCTTCCATTGGATTGGTTTCGTGGTATAATATTATTTGTTATCTTTGGTTCAAGCTTTTGGGAACTAACAACATATGCTTGATTAAAACTATTTCACTACAATACGACTAGTAATTTGATGTAGACTGCTAGTAATTTGATGTGCTAGTAAACTGCGATATCCTATACCCTATGCTTGGAAAAATGGCCCTAGACCAAAACCGATCATATTCCTCGAAGATTGATAATCAAGCTCAGCACGTTTGAACGAATTGTTCGTATAATCTGATCTTGAAATTTTAGGTTTTTTAATGTTGGTCTTCTATATAACTCTTGGAATTATGAATAAATAGTGTTTAAGATGCCAATTTTCACAGATAATTATTGTTATGAGCATTATTAAACACCCTCAGATGTTCAGGAATCTCAAGTTGATTTTTTCGGATTTTGACTAGACACGTATTGAGAAATTGAGCTACAAAGTTAAGTTTTCTATACAAAATTCAGCAAAATGAGCCATACAGGGTTTCCACGATTTATTGGTCAGTTCCCATAATTTTTTGGGCTCGTCTCACGATTTATTCATCGTAATCCATAGATTTTTGGTTCGTTCCCATAATTAATTGGTATTTTCCGATTGGATATCAATACAAATGGACCAAAAAATTCTGGGAAACGGTCAAAAAAATCGTGGGAACGCACCAAAAATTATGGGAACCAACCAATAAATCGTGGGAAACCCTGTAAGATCTGATTTCAAGAAAAAAAAAACCTTTCCATTACCACTATATAGTGAAGTTTAGCGGTATATCCTTCAGTTTCAAGGTACTTTACTTGCAAGTTGTTCTTGGGGAGTGCTTCCGATGACTTTTGATACATACAGCCTAACAATTCCATGAGAGATTATAATCCAAACCTCATGAAAGATCTCAAAAATCATGAGGTTCATATTCTTGGGATTTCATCAACTAAGTACTCCTGCCTCTACGTACTAGAACATGTAGATGTCGTTGAAGATTCTAACATTATAACGAAAAAGTTATGATTTCAAACAGGAGTGGAAGAACTCCCGACGATTGCTTATTTGTGATTGTTTTGGTTGCTGATCACAAACAGAATAAAGAGTAAAGTTTTTGTTAGTATCCGTAACTCTTCCTATCAGTATTCTTCTAGGACATCTCTTGTAGGACATCAATACAATTTATTGGCTTTTGAATGGGTTTAACGGGCGAGAATTCAATCACTATTAAGATTTACTTTGTTCGAGTTTGTGTGAGTGTCGTTTTGTTAATTTACAATCTTTCAAATTACTTACAGTACATTCAAGACATTCCATTGAGATTTCTCTAGCATCTTCAAACTTCTCTAGATATGTCTGCCTATCTGAAACTAACGATGCTGTAACTTGAAGCTTACCAAGACTTGCGAAATACCGGCGAAAGTATAAATTACCACATTTTCCACCATCGTCACGCAAAGGATGAGGTAGATGATGGAGTATCGGAAATCGGAAAACATATGCCACTGTACACTGTATAAAGCTCCGTGTGTATGTGTGTTGATTGTCTTCGCAAAGCTAAAGCCGTAATGGACTCCCCGCGGAGGGAACCCCAAGAGTCACCGAGAGTGTGGTCGATGAAGTCAAACCAATGCGCAACATATTTCATTTTCCACTCGAACTGCCGTCTGTTTATCGCCTTTCGGCTTTTCCCTATCCACCGGTGCAGGGAATCCTTTTGCAAGCATCGTCGTGACTATAGGTTTGTGTGTGTGTGCGAGAGCGTTTGTACATTAAGTTGTGGTGATCGCTCATGAACTCCCAAGTCCATCCCGCACTTCTTCCTGCTCCCCATCTTTGCGTCTTATGATTTGTGTGATAAATGTGTGCATATTAAAGTGTATCAAATTCAAATATGTCTCCCTTCGTCCGCGTGTGTTGTCTGGAGAGCACGACTGGAAATGCTTAAAAGGACTCTCCCCAGGCATCAGGCGCCCGGTGCGACCCACCGACAAGGAAGGTAGTGTTGAAAGATGTATGTGTGTGTCTTCTTCGCATCTTTGCACTGAAATTCCGACGACATCTTGGGTCGCACGTGTAACGTCCCGGTATCGTAATCCTTTACATCGAGCGGAACTGAAAGCGGAAGCCTATGCTATCATCACCATGGGAACGCAATGCTTCTTCTGTCACTCTTTCTTGCGACCCTTTGTTTCGAATCGCGTAGCCCGAGTATAAGCGGTGCGCCCGCAAAAACCCGGAACCACCAACACTGTCAGAGTTCGCCAAACGTTTTCACCCGACTCACACACACACACTCTTCTGGCAACCCGTTGACAAAGACATTTCTCAGCTGGCACAAAAAAAACCCCTACCCACCCGAGCAAGTACATGTCCGGGAGTACATTACTTCGGAGGAGTATATCCTTTCTGCTTCTCGGGACTGCACAGTGGGCAGGCAAATTCCGACTGAAGGGCACCGCAGGGAAGTAAACCAAGTAAGCGGGCAGGGTTAAAATATGGGAAATTTATGATCTTGCAAAAATGATTATACGCTAGAAAACAGCAGGTAAGCTCAGTACAGGATCGTTCTGAGGGTGCTGGCTGCCACACCGTGGGTGGTTTCCTTGCCAGGATCCAACACCAGACCTGGCTCGCTTAAGACGCACGTCCGCTAGCGGGACGCACAACTGTTGGGGAACTGTCGTCGCATCTTCTTCCAGGGATTTGCTCGGTGACGTCGCATGCATAATACCTCAGGTCCCGGGTCCGATGACATCTTCCTCCGGGGGAGCCTGAGAGCGAGCTAGCGAGAGCCATAAATAAGCAACTGCGAGGTTTAGCGTTGCCTAACGCAAGACCAAAACCTCTTGTAATGGCGACAAAAAAAAAAATGGGAAGAACCGTGCCAGCGTCTCGGGGAAAGTTGCGTCTAGCTGACAGATGCAATGCAAACCTAACGCTGCCGAACAGTTTTGTTTTCTTGCAGTTTTAGGATTTGATAAACGACAGCGCCTTACAGAGCAAGAAGTTGCAACGCAATGGTTCAATGCCATACAGGTACAGAGGATGCCACAGCTAGAACGGTTTAATCGAGCGAGGTTTGGTTCGTTTTCGCCCCGAAAGGTGAAAAACGATGACATCTCAATGGGTTTAAGTGTGTGTGTGTGTGCCTGTGTATGCGAGTGAATGGTCTTCTTCCATTCACTTGCAAATCCTTTCTGGCTAGCGTATGGAGTAAATAGTAAACATTTTCGGTGTGCTTAATTGAGTGCATTGTCTCATTGTGATGGGGGAATGATGCTGTCGAGTGCTGTCAGAAGCTTTCGTTCATTTGTGAGGCGACTGAAATGGTGTGTCTAGTTTGCATTAGCTTTAAAGCTTGGAGATACGAGGTGACAAGTTGTGACGTAAATTAATCGAATTGGTCCCAATTGTTTCGTCCATAAATAATAAGTCAAACGAGACTTTCAGAAGTTGTTTAGTTAGTAATAAAGCATTCTTTTGCTTACTTTAATTGGAGATTTGTAGAATCTTTTGTATAATTGATCCTTTAAAGCAGACATTTATGGCAATGTACTTGCAGTGTCTTCTTAAAACATGGTTCGTATAGTGTTTATTAATTTACTCCTTGGAAACGGATTTTATCAAACGATCAAATGAAGCATATTATTATAATCGTATCTATTAGCTTAAAACTATTAAAAACGAAAGCTTTTGTACATGAAAACAATTGAAATTGAAACGAATTCTCGGTCATTAATCAACATTTATAACCAAGCATGAAGGATTATGACAAATCATACAAAAATAGGTCTCATAAACATTTACTTCAATCTTCATAATGTGTGTCTTCTACTTCCTGATTATCTCTGCTCTACAACCGTTGTAATAATAGATCAAACCATACTTGAATACTACAATAACTAGATGTATTAGCATGGATAATTCAGTATAAAACATATAAATTTATTCATTTTGTAGCTTTAGGAAATTTAACATTAATTTTGCCTATGATAACCTAGAGGTGAACCCGGTATTCAGGTTGAGGTATTTCCCAAGTTCATTTGTACATGTTTAAATGATGTGCTTTCGTTGCGCAACTTCGAAGACCCATAATCTAATTAAGGTTATAACGACACAAAAGGTTAAACTCGTGGACAAACAATTCCATTTCGGTTCATCGGACAAATTGAAGTGGAAAGGACAAGATTAGGTTTACTTTACGTTATTTTTTAACTCCTACAAAGTGCCATGTTATGCAACCCTCCTTAAACGAGCTTAAACAAGTGCAAAAAAAATCCTTCCCACCTTTACCTTTTTTTGCTCAATTAATCATTACAACCTTTCTCGTCGTGTAAAAAGTCAAGAAACAGTATGTTCCAAAAAGTAGATTTGACTGCTCATTACAATCATCTTCACTTACAGCAGGCAATCTGTTATCGCACACCCTTGCTTAACGTCGTCATAATGATGATTGGATTTTTCATCCCTTCAGTGTTTTGAGCTGCTCGCGGGCGGATGTATTGCAAAGTGTATCTCAGCTACACTGGAACTGGATGATAAAAAATGGCTAACGACATGGCTAGGGCAAAGCAAATAACAAACGTGGCAGCTCTTTGACATTCACAACATTTTTTTTAAAGCCAACACTGAAACCCTTACTTAAGAACACATCTACAACAGGCTCGCTTTGCTATACATTTCAAAGTTGTCTGTTAATTTTTTGTTGCTCTCAAATTGGTAAAAAAATAACAAGAATATATAACGCTAAAGGCACGGAGCTGCGGTAAATCCTTGGTCTCGAATCTTTTAGATCATTAATTTCCCCGTTGACTGACTGTCGGAGTTGATTTTCCGGATTCGGAAATTTCGGTGACCGTACCGTGCTCCCGTTCCGGTCGGCCGGAAAGGAAGTGAAAATGTGTCGTATTCCCAGCACAAAACGTGCCAGCCAGGTGTAGGCGTCGATTCCGGCTGGCTGGAGCAGGACGCTTCGTCCTTCACTTTGTGCCGCCTGAAACGGAGACACGTCAAGGAGAGGACTAATTTTTTACGATTATCCTCAAGCTTGCCGGTATCTAAAGCTTACCGTGTCGTCAATTTCTTCTTGAAGATAATGCCAGCAAATAGATGACGCAAGACAAGGTGTGTCCGCTGGTAGGTTGGAACACGTTGGAAAGCTTGAATGATGATTTAAACAACAGAGCGCGACGTGCTGAATGAATGAAAGAAGAAGAAAAAAAAGCACAGTGAAAACCAACGAAATGAAAATAAACGTGGAAAATCTTGACGGCAGAAAATGATGGAAGGATTTTCAAGGTTTCTTTTGTTTTAAGTCTTTCGTTTCTTTTTGGGCCTTCAATTAGGGATTCGTATCATGGTAAGCACGTGCCTTTGCAGTGTTTTTTTTTGGTGACTTTCTTTGCGTATCATTTTGCTGATCCGTGATTAGTCCATAAGCAAATGAGCAGTTCCAAGAGAGAAGATGAAATCGACCAAACCATTCATAGATGTTGTATTTTGTGTTTTACATTTTGTTTTTAAATGATTTCTTTTTTATATCGTTTTGTCCTGATTCTTTCATTTACTTTTGCTTTTTATCAATCTGTTAGTTTTATTGTTATGTTTTTGTATATTTTTTTATAATGTTTCAATCGATAACCTTAGTTTCTTTTTTGTTGTTGAATTATTGCACTTTAGCAAGATAATGAAATTTATGTAAACAGTTTGTTGTTGACATCTTTTTAATTTTGTTTTCTTCTGTCCAGCTTTGTTATGGTCACTTTTTTGTTTATTTTGTTGTTTTTTTGTTGGTTTCCACCAGTAATAAACTTATTCTTTATCATCCATTTGTTTCATTTCTATCTACATATTTCGACAATTTTAAACAAATTTTTCATTTTCCCTATCCGACAAATATCACTTACGCATCTGGCACTTCATTTATCATCTTTAAAAAAACAAACAAGCAAAGCGTTATTATACCATCCCCTTTAATGTAAAACCACAGTGAAAAAGAGTAACAATATTTTAGCTTCTGCAATAATCCAATCGTTCACGCGGTAATTTACGGTGATCATTTCTTTGACACAACACTCAACCCCCTCGACACCCCCTCCCCAAGCATGCCGTGGTGGATGATTGGGCTTAATTTTGATTGATCACCCGTTCGTATGTCACCTTTCCTAGCACGTTCCAGTAACGCTTCGTGTAGCGCAGTAGCAAAGGGGGAAATAGAAAAGAATGGAACAGACCCATAATTACCGTTCTAAGACGAATTTTCCTGCGTCGCTTTTTTGTACCCACTGCCAGACGTTTCTTATCGGTGGTGGCACGTAATTTTCGGCAAAAGGTGAAAGTGAAAATTGACGATAAGTGTGAGGAGCGAAGAAAAGGCCATGTCGCTTTGGGTACAATTTTGTGCTGTGATTTTTCGCTGCCCTGGAAAACGAAACATCCCACAGTCTCTAATGCTTCTGCAAAGGGGCAGCTAGTGGAAGCTATTTTCTACTACATCGGGTGCCATTATTTATTCTTAATGGACCATTAATGGGAGGGGATTGGATGCGAACGTCAAAATATTGTTAGTTGACAGTGAAACTATTATTCCCAATTGGGAAGGTTGGGTGACAGCAGCAGCGTATGGATAATTGCCTGCGTAGTAAAGAATTCTCTTTTGGTATTGGCGTTCCTAAGGGGGACACACAGTTGGGAACAGCTGTTCGAAAGAATGAGTGGACTAGGACCGTTTTTGGGGAAACTGCAAACTCATGCTACTGCGAAGGGAAGTTATTATTACTTTTTTAGAGCTTAACAGCAACAAGATCGCCCCAAAGGTGATAAGCACGGAAGGTGCCAGAAATTGAAATAATTGGTTCCAGAAAAATGGGTGACACTTGAATGAGTCCCTGAGTCAACTTAAAGCTTCCCTAACATATTGATCGAAGTGGCTGCGAGACATGTCTGAATACAAGAGCGGCAAGATAAATGGCCCATGTGCCGTTGCCACCATCACCACCATGTGCCCATCTTACCAGTTCGACGTCACAAGAATAAAACAGAACATACACGCTTTGATGAACGATGGCAGGCCGTTGCCGTTGTCAGTGTGTGCAGTCCGGCCACAGAAATGCGATGCAGAAAATTGCATTGCCTAATGATTGGCTTCCCGCTCCGGAGAGGGAGCGAAAGGGAAAAATAAACACGATCGACGCTTGAGCCTGTAAGTTGACTTTTTTATGTCCCAATGAATGGGAACCGGAATGGAATGCCTCAATGTACGGCTTAAATTGTGGGGCCTCGCTTTGCCAGGGTATGTGTGGGCACAGTGAATAAAACCGGCACAGAGGTGGAAGATAAATTTAAACATAGCAAATTATATTAAATGACGCCACATACAAAGGGCGACGACGAAAGCGCACAAGGTGACAAAGGGAGATGAGGTCGCACATTCATTCGCTGTCCTTTTCCCGACAGGGCGAACCCTGGGCGGTTGGGTTGGAGCGTTTGGATGGATATAATTTTCCCGCTCCCCACATTATAATGTCGACTCCCCGTTCCGTTCCGGCATCCTAGGCGAGATTGAGGATACGATGAACCGTGTGAAGGTTACTGTTACTCTTCTTTATGTTGCCAGGACCCGCTGTCAAACGCATGGAGACACCACGGGAAGGGTGACGAAGTCATTTTGTTCTGTTAAAGCTTGTCTCCCAAAACAGCGATCAGCGATCGCGAGTAAACAAAATAAGCGGAGCATCAGATAATGGTGGGCTAGTAAAGGGAGGACACACTGAAGTTGCTCAGTCATGCCGTCTAACTAACGCTTTTGAATGGTGGCGCAATGGGACCGAGCAGAGTTGTCATAAAATTATGATCATACGCGTACAATGGAAAGCGACAATAGAAGAGAAAGTAGTGGAAAATTATCCAAACTATGAGGGAAACCCTCGAGTTAATTGTTTCGTGGTTTTGGTTTGGTGACGATCGTTAACGATCGTAGCATAATTTCTGTTACTTCTGTAATTTCAGGAAAATTTAAAATAATTGCAATTTTGTCATATTTTTCTCGCTCGCATCTCACATCGATCACACGGTTTGATTTTTTTTTGCCTCAGTCATCACACATATGTCGAAAGATTTCTTCTCCACGGGAATGCTCGACCCGAGGACGTCTCCGGGGCGTCTCCAACAGCTGAGATGATTTGTTAAATTTAATTTTATGCCTGACGCGGCCTTCTTCATCAACTGACGCACCGGCAAGCAAAAGATGTTGGATTGGTCCATCAAGCACAGACACTCTCACGCACTCCTCCCACCCAACGATGACTAAACACAATCCTCCCCGCCATCGAGCAGCAGGTAAATCTTGCATCGAAAATCGATTATCGACAGGTATTGAATAATTGCTTTTAATTATGCGCACACGGCTGGCAGATTTTTCCTCCCAGCTTGCAGCAACATCACAGCATCCCGGTCGAAACATTCCATCCCTTGGAGAGCGTGTGACAGCGCACTGAATGCAGCGATTGCTGCGGTTGTTTTACAGGCACGGCCATTGAGTTGTCACATCCATCCGCGCGCGGCGACTCTCTTCGCGGTGGCTTTCAGGTGGACAAATGAGCGATTATCTGCCAGTCAACGGGTGTGTCGTCAAACCAATAGGCTGCATTGGAATTTTCCAAACCAAAGGGTATTGGAGATGGGTTGAGATTAAGTAATTTCCTGTCGCCGCGTTTAATCGATCACCGATCACGGTCTATTTTACCGGCTGCAACATCCGTGTCCGTGTGTGACGGAATGTAAATGCTTAGCAAAGCTGCCCGATGAAGCGTAAATAACGATAGCCATAAAAAACGGGTACGGCGGCGGTTGTCGAATGGTGCAGTCGTACTAATGAAGTCAAAATTCGAGGCTGAGGGCAAGGCAGCCAGTTAGTGCGTGTTAATACAACCGTAACAGAAAAAGATGCGTCACAGAGGATCGAATTGTCGGTGGAAGAAATAAAACGATAAAATGTTCATTTCACTGGGAAAGGATTTTCTTCCCTAACCGCTGATTGCAAGATTACAAGATCGATTTATTAGCACCAGACGATTGACGAACGATTGTCGGACGAATCACAACTTTATGAATGTGTGATACCTGTCTGCCTTTACATTCTTATTTTAATCCCAACGCCGAAACACATGTTCTCCCAGTTTCATCGTTTTTTCTGCTTTAATTGTACCGATTTGATTTTGTATCCAACGAGAAAAAGTTAAAAGGACAGCGCCAGATGCACCAGATTTAAGGCTTCTATTCGCCGTGGGCAACTAGCAGCCTTACCAAGAATTTTATTGTACTCCACAAATGAGCTTTATTGCGTTGGTTGCGTTTTAGGCTCCTTTTCATCAGGTTAGGAAGAAAGGTTCAAATGTTTCCTTATGCACGGAGCGTAACTAAATTATTCCTTTGCCCAGTGTGTGCCAGGGTATGGCAAGTTTTGTTAGACAAAATTAGAGAAAGTTATTGATGAATTGTAACAATGACTGGCTGTTAGAGATGAAGAACTAAAACCTGAAGTAAAACATAACGATTTCTTGCACATTTTTATACATAAGCTCTTTTCGTTCGACTCGAGAGACATAGAACTTCATTTATTCCAAAACCTTTCTTTCGATCGATAGCTTAGGTCTTCTTCAGAAAGAAACGAATAGTATATTTACGACTAAACACTAAAATTCATGTTTTTCCATGAACAAAAAATAAATCAACAAAAACAATAAATTTCTACAACTTAAGAGCTTCTTCATATTATTTACTTTAATTTTTGGATTTTTTTTCCAACAGGTCATTATTATATCAAAACTCTAGAAGCACTTTCCATGTGCGCTGTTTTACTCCGAATCATACACTCGCGGGACGTTCTCTTACCGAACCCTGCGCGTTTGCAATAAGATTCTTGAAGGTAGCTACCCGCGTAATATGACGGGCTAGTGCAGGGTCTATTTTGTAGTTATATTTGCTCATTCCCCCTCAAACGGCAATTCCAATAAGCAGCAGAACATGATGGTGCTACTAGTTAAAAGAACCCTCATCATCATCATCATCTTCTACAGCACCATGATCCTCATTCCACGAGCGTCCACGACGTTCGACGGTGTTTGGTAACGAAAAGGCAACACACCTTGTCCAATTTTCAGGTGCATTAAGTTCGGATAAAAATTCCAATCATTAGCAAAACAAATCGATTGCTTGCTTGCTGCCCGTCTTGGTGTGTATTTTCATTGCAAAGGTGCTCCCTGGCATAAGCAGCAAGTGTGAAGAAATGGATTCTCTACCTCTACCTCTTCCCCTCTATCTCTTGGAGAAACGAAAACTTTCCACCGTCCATTATGAGCTAGAACGGATCGGGGCACGTACATTTGGGATTCCTTAAGGCACATCGTACCCCAAAATCTGTTCTCCAATGAACTGTTTTTCGTCCTCTTTTTCGTTGCAGTAATATAAGTTCTTTCTACCACCTACGGAGGGCAGAGAAGGACACCCCTCAAGCAGGACTGCGACTGAACGCAAAACCCCTAAACACCGCAGGACGCCTTCCCAAGCGTCGTCCGAGCGAGCGAGCAGAGTCAAAACATGTTGAAACAAACAGCACGTTTAAAGCGGAAACACCATCGATGCGTTTATTAAGACAGCCTCACACGGACTGGGTTTGGGTACGACCACACGTCGCGCGCCGGTTTGGGACATCTCTCCGGGCTGATCTCGCCATTGCATTGCCCGGGACCGAAAAAGGTCCCCTTCGGAAAAGTGGCAGTTGAAGCGTCTCTCGGGGGCATATTTCGCAGCTCAGTACGCTCTTTGCTGTGTCGAGCTGCCAACATACAGCTAACCGTGTCTCGATGTATGCCTTACGCGTGTGCACACACACACACACACACACACTCATATGAAAACCGTCCACCAAACCCACCCACGGTGCTGTTCAGGCAACAAGATAAATGGCTTGAGGAAAAGCTGCCACAGTTGGCAGATTCTTTTTATGACTTAATAGTGGGAGCCCCCATTTGAGCTGCGTGTGCCGTCGTGTTGGTTTCCAAAATTTAGATTCCGGAGTAGATGCCTCTCCGGAGACTGCTGTGCAACAGGAGAGATTCTGGGTCAAAAGGGAGCAAAGGAAAAAAAATAACGGAAAGAAGCAAGATATGTGTATGCGAATGTGTGTGGTGTGTGTGTTGAACCATAAAAGGAACTCCGAAAGAGGCATTTCTGTACTAAACTGTTTCAAAAGGCACTTGGAAGTTTGGAAGGATCAGAAGATTTATATGACGATAATTTTGAACGGCTGCTCTTGCTGGGGCTACTACGAAGCAGCTACTAACACTTGTCCGAAAGCTGTTGGACAGGCTTCCTTTTCTTTGAAGCGTACGCGTTCTCGATTCCACTAAAGCGGACACTTGGGATTTGTTTTATGGATCCCTTGGCCCGGGTGACTTGTTGCTGGGTGGCAGTATTTTGTGCAAAAAATGATGGAAAATATTCAATGAAGAGCTTACTTGATGTTAGACATTATCTCTCGCGCCTTGATGGAATGTGTGCTTCAATTCAAAATATTTCGATGGCTTGCCAAAAAAAAGCAAACTACCCTGGAATGCAATGTTAGGTTGTTGGATAAAAAAAGGACAAAGCACGAAAGCCTACTATACGTGCTCTAGAACCAATCAAGCATAGCAGATTAATAAAGCACTCTGCCCGCCGGGCAACCGACATGGTCGAAGGGATGTTTCTATATCCATTCCTAGGAGTCCGATGAAGAAGAAAAAAATATACGCAAACGATCCTTCCACACGCCCGGTCACGCATCATGAGTCCTTTGCAAACGGTGCGGATGAGAATCCGTTGTAATTTTAATTAAATTTTATTGAACCGACCACCGACCCGGGGAGATTGGTTCCCTCTTTTTTTTGGTGTTCTCACACGGGCTCACAGAATGATGGCCGCCAGGGGTTAGCGTGGCAAAATTCATAATTTTTTAATCACCACTCAACCCAACAGAGCCTGATGTGATGGAACAAAAACATCCCTCGCTCTACCGTGTTGCGGTGGACGTTCTGACCTTTGCTTTTTTATAGCAGCAAGGATTAGACTCTACCGACAAGCTTCCTATGCACCCGTCGGATGGATCATCTGAAAAGGGGTTTTCATCTATATTTTCCCCCTCTACAAAAAAAAACTACAGCCTCTTTTATATCCTCAGAAAGCATACGGATGTGCAATTTACCGTATCGAGTAGGTATTCATTATCAGATTGAAGTTATTATAAATGAGCCTGATGTAGCTTTGAGCCAAACTCGACCCCGAATAGGGCCCTTTACTCAAAAGCAATAAAAATATACCTTTGTAGATGAATTGCTTTAGATTTAAGAGTTGCTTCTGCGTTTAACGTGTGTCACGTTCCATGGGAACGCTTATCTTGCTGCCAAAAAAATCCGTTCCGGTGATTAGTGACGTACGTTTTACAGCAAAACTTTTTCTTAAATGATAAGCACAAGGTGAGTTCTAATTCTGGGCACGGTGATTTGTTGTTTCGTGTAATCGCTTTCTGTTTAAAAAAAAGCTTTCAACGATTGATATGCCGGTAAAAGTGGTAAAGTGTCTTTTCGCGATGGTTTTAGGCGGTTTTGACAATGAGGTTTGCTTTTAAGTGTACTTTGTTATCACTTTTGCTGGAAGAAGGCGTTCAAGAAGCGGAAGCAGGGTTTCCATTGAAAGTTAGTAGAAGTTTCCAGAATCGGTGTTACGAATTAGGATATTTTGGATGTTTTTTTTAGAACTGGTTTCTGGTTCAGGGGATAAGATGATCAGAAAGATTAATCGTTGAATTAAGTGTATCTTTAATCAAAAATTCTTCAAAAATTGTCCTTAATTGAAGCTTGTTGCAATATAACAAAGATATTATTTTAAATGAATTAATGTCAAATTAATGCGTTACCTAAGAATTGCAGCAAAAATGCTCTTAAACCCATCAAACCCTTTCTATTTATTGTTCTTCCAACCAAATGCTCCACTTGATCACCGAAATTCCACCGCAACACGCAACCCTCCCACAACGACCCAATGCCTGATTAATCTCGCACACCCGCTGCCTTGCGGGTGCAGATCTTCCAAAAACATTCCTCCTACAGCTGACTTCTACAGAAGGCACACAACTCCTCCCGCAGGCCACAGTCGCACGAATCTCATCACAGGTTGGTTGGTTTGGCTGCAGGGGCTGGCGCGTTCTATCTTGCCCGATTATTAAAAAGTTACCTATTAACCGAAGATGGTGTTCGTGACGTGACGGAATTACGTTGAAATCTAAACCCCATCATTTACCGCGGGCCAAGAAGGCTGCACAAGAGTGGTTTGTGTGCCGATTGCCGAATTGAAACATTCGGGCCTGTAATGAATATCCCAAAACCCTCCTCGTACCCGTTCCAATCTTCGCTGGATTTGGATCGTGCCGACCAGATAAACTCAGAGCTCCGAGTCACATGTGCGAGTGTGTGTGACTGATATACGTTCTCTTCATCTACCAGTGAAAGGGGCTTGAATATCTTGAGATCCCAAAAACCTGCAAATCGACGCTAGGAATTGGTGTGCAGCGGGTGAAATTAATAATTAATTTGGATTCATTTAGATTTTAATTAGTAAGGAAAACAAGGCCCCAGAGAACCTGGACCTGGACTTTTTGTGTTGTGTTGTGTCCAACAACGGGAATGTTTGACTTGTCGATCACGTTTGATCGTAGGTGAGTGTAACTTTTGTTCCAATTGGCCTGCATGCTGTGGTGACTTCTGCCTGGGCTAAGATGAGGAAGAGGTCAACTTGCCAAGGCTTTTTTTCTTTCTCCTTCCTTGAATGAGAGAAGCGCTCCATAATCCGTCTTGATCCGAACGGCCGTAAAGCGTCTGCAAAGGTTTGAGCCTCAAGCAACCTCAGCCCCACGCTGAAAACCGTAGGCAATTAAACGAAGATATTATGCTTAATCATACTTTTAACAATTTGTTATCTCTTTACCTTCCAGCAAGCCGGGAGGGAAGGTGAACCGAAACCACTTCATATCCCACCTGATGCCGCGCAGCTCCTGCTTCCTCGTGTCTCGGTGATACCATCACCGTGGAACCGGGATGGCTTCTCCCGAGCAAGTGCTGGAAAATTGCTGATAGATCTGCGTCATCTTCATCGTCATCGAGGTTCGGATGAAGAAAAGAGAAGAACCTACAGGTAAGCTTCGCGCCGGCTCTGTCTTTCATCTCTTCCACACACCACAACAACAACAACAAAATAAACCGAAACCCACCGCGACCACCTGAAGGCCTCCGGCTTCGAGCCAAAGGTTCGCCCGGGCCCAGAGGCTACCCCCTTGTTCGGCCTTTTATCTTCTGATTAATTAAAGTATGCCGATCAATTTGTTATACAAGCAATTTCGTAGCCTAATCGCTTCGGTGGTGATGGTGATGGTGGAGATGATAGAACAAGCAAGGAAGAGAAAAAAGCCAACGGCCCCCAATCGATCGATTCGGTTCAAACGGTTGTGTCCAAGCAAGTAGACATAGCATCTAGCCTTGTGGCTACACCGCTCCGCTGGAATATTGTCTTTTGCTTGCTTTAATTCACGTTCAATGAGGTTGTGTATTTTGCCCGCTCGCTTGCCTTCGATCCATTTTTCTTTAGCAGTGTATACACAAAAAAAAGGCTAGACATCTTTCACATGTTTCCCGCGATCGTAGAACGTCATCAAGCGGGAAAGCGGGTAGGAAACAATGATGCGATCATAAAATGTGATCGTCCGTGACGACTTCACTAGACACTCATGCTTGATGTGACAGAGCTGGCGGTGAGGGATAAAAGCTTAATGCATTTTTTGATAAATTTATAGTTTCGGCTAGTATAACGGAAAACGCATAAAACGTTGCTCTGGATGTTAGGATTTGGCTCGTATTAATTATTGAAAGTTATGTCGCCCAAGATGGGTACTGTTCGGACCATTTTAATTGGGGCATGATTTATAAGCCTCATTATGTAGTTTTTATGTATTCATTAATCTTTAAAAAAAACAGGATCAACAATAAAACTAAGAATGAGTGAGATTTTTTTTAAATAAGTTTCCTCTTATTCAAATTGTCATAGTGCAAAGTGCCAAAGCGAACTTACTGCTCTCTAGTTTAATCAGAAGCATCTTACATTTCAAACTATTTTTATTCTGTTAACGAAAATAACAGGAATAAAAGGTCAAAGGAGGTAGAAAAAACAAAACAAAAATAAAATAAATAAACAAATAAACAAGGCTACGATAGGTAATAAAAAAAGAAAATAAACAGAAAAATTAAACCAATAATTTTATTACCATAGCAAACCAGTAAATAAAATAAAATATTGATGTAATTAATTGGTTTGCTTAAAAGACTGTCAAAAATCAAAGCAATTAAAAAAATATTACTTATTTCTCAATAAATCCGTACAAATGTACATGTATCTTTCGGAAATCTATCGTGAAAGATTTATTCAATAGTTGAATCAGGCTTGAAATGTATTTATTTCTTTAAATTTTTTCTGTTTTGCTTTTTTCGTTTTGTGTTTCTTAGTTTTATTTGGATTTCGATATTTTGTATTTGTATTTTCATTTATTTTTGTGTCTCTTATTTTTTTTGTATTTTTGTATTTTGTACTTTGTATTTTGTTTTTATACGTTCACTTATTATTGATGAAAATCAAGAACATTTTTTCATTAATGTTAGAATTTTATGTAAGCAACTTTTTATTATTTTATTCTAGTATTTTTTGTTACTGTTTGCTATGTTTTACACTCTTTCATTAGCTCCCATATGATGAATTAATTCTCTCTGTCTATTATGGTTACAATTCCCCCATACTTCGCCCCTGGATGGATCTAGCATAATTTGCCCCCACCAGCATCGGATCACTTTCATGGTGGGTTAATTTTAATTCAACATCCATTCAACTCGCGAGTCATCGATCATAAGAGTTTCTCTCGCGCATGCCTTTAAGATATGATTCCATGTCAACAAAATGATCCCATACCCCTCCACAACAGAACCCATTTCCCATTCCCCAGTAAGGACCACCTTAGGAAGAAAAATATTGTTCCCATCGTACACCAAGGAACACCCAAGAACTGAAGTGAAGTTGAAGGTATTTTAACTCTCTTTTCACAGAAAAAAAATGCAAAAGGGTAAGAGCGCTTCGTTCGATTACTGCCGCAGGTGCAGCACGTGAGACTGACCGTGCCGGTAGGGATTACTGCTAGCGTTTGCATTCCTTTTTCCCTGACTTGGTTGTGTTGTTTTGTTTTTCATTTTCACTTCGCCCGCTTTCAAGAGGTTGCCTTTCTACCTGACTTTACACCAAAAATTCTTTCTCCAAAAGTGAGGCAGGACACCATTACCGGTTCCATCATAAAAATTCGTCCGCACACGTTTTGGCCACAAATCTGCGCTGCGTGCCAATGCCATGGCTTTTGATGTCTTTTTGCTGTTTCTTTTAAACCGTAGACTGCGGGAAAAATCGTCCTATGGAGCAACCGCGAAGAAAAGGTAATAAACAGCTTTTCAATTTTGCGCCACACTGGCCACACTCACTCACAATGCTAGCATGCTGACCAGGAAATTCAGAAGCACCTTCACCAAACGTCCTTGTCGTTCTTCACTGCCGGGGAAAGCCTTGAGCCTAGGGTATCACGTCGGACGTCTAATCCATTTCTCATGGTAAATGTCACGATTGTAAAAATCAACGTGAAGCGTGGCTTTTTCGAGAGTTTCTTGGAGTTTTTACAACCGAAACACTCCGCTGCTGCTTAACGGCTGCATTAAGATGACAGTGAGCAGGACTTTGCTTACTTTTAGGCGCTCGGCCCTACCATCTAGCCAAAGGGACAGCAAGACATATTATAATTGATTTGACGGATACGCATCATGATGCCGCACATTTTGCTCTTTACAAGAGTGATAGCATTTTTAGGAGGAATAAAAACTGTTCTTTTTAAATAACCTTAAATTGAACAAAAAAAACAGCTAGGAAGCAAAATTTAAACAGTCAAACACTCCCGCGTTGTCCCTGGTGCTGGTGGGTTAATCCCAAAAACACCTCAGCTCAGGGCGGCTTATACCGCGCTTAAGCGCAAAAAGGGATTAAGGATGAAAAATTATATTAAGAAATTCCATCCATCCCGGGCTTTATGCGTGTGTTTTTGCGTGAGCACTAAACAAACAAATTAGATGCGACATTCAACTCCGGCCCTTTGAGGAAGGAGTCACTAGAAAAGTCACCTTCTTTTTTGTGTGATACTTCCTGCTCAGCAGAGCACTTCACGTGCTTCCCTGCTTTAGCCGCTAATCGACAGCTTTGGCGATGAATTCAATTAAATTCCTGGGACAGATGAGGCTGGCATCAAATCTCCTCTTGAAGATTCTGAGTGTTTTTTCTACTTCTTTGTTTACTGTGTGTGCATTTTTTGCAAGGACATTTGATCCTAATTTAATGCGGGAAGGATTAGAGGATTTTTGCGTCGACCGGAAATGTGCCCTTTTGTTTTCTTATCATGCAGCCAGCACGGAAGCTTAAACTGAGTGAACGAATTTTATGCCCGATTCTGTGATTGACGATCAAAAGTCAAAGAAAAAGGAGAATCATTAATTATTCAATTCCGGGTTTTCGGGTTTCATTTCTCAAGATTAAGATTAGCAATGAAAGTCCAGCCGGTGTGCACCAGGAATTCTAGAACAAACTCATTAATGGAATGTATTTGTCACTGTCATAGAATGCTTGCTTTCTATTTACATTTGCTATCCGAAACGGTTGCTGTGAGTGTGAAATTTCAAACAAAACTCAACTTACAGCCGAAACAATACAGAGTGGTACCATAAATAGTAGAACAATAAAACATGAATGAGGCATCTGTATCCTTCTGCGCGGTTCTTTGTACGCTTCATTTGCACATCCTCAAAACATCATAAAACACCGGGACGTACTCTTGCTTCGATTCCGTTTTTCGGTTCGGTTTTAGCAGCAACCGAACAGCGTGAACTGTGTTTGGACATCTTTATCTGGTAGAATAGAGAAATCTGTAGCCAAAATGGTTCCCTCCAAGGTCATGTACGGTAGCTTTGAGCATCTTGGATGCGTTTGTATATCTACCCGGAGGTACAATTGCAGCTTGCAATTAAGTTGTTAAATTGAGAGGCAAAAACAATTTCAAACTTCTAATAAGAAGATTAAGTAACATTTTCAAAAAATGTTGAAGTCACCTTTTATTTAAAGAATAGAAACCAAGTGAATGTATGAAAATATATTTTATTTTATAACTCAAACTGTTTTCAGAAGATTTAACATGTAAGGCAAACACACACATAAGTAAAGTTATAAAAAACGAGCGAATGTTTAAAAATGTTTCATAAAAACCAAAAAAAGCTCATTTTTGAAAAAATTGCAAAAAATGAAAACACACAATACAGATAAATGTGTCTTGAATTAAGTCATGATTATGCGTAAATACGTAATAAAAATGATTCAAAGAAAGAAAATTGAAACTAAACTAGCGAACTTATAAATTATTCAATAGAAAATGTAAAATCGATCAAATGATGTGAAAAATAATCAATCGAACTATTTACAATAAGCTTTTAAAATAACTGTTCTTCTTTACCATAATATATTAATTATATTGTTAAAAAATACCTAAAAAGCCCTTTGAATAAAGTTTAATTTTTAAAGTGATTTTAGAACATTTTTTTAAATTTTTTAAAAGTACAAGCACTTGTTTACGGTTTTAACAGTGATGTTAAGACAAGCACTTTTGTGCTATTAGTTAGAACCCTTAGTCAAAAGGTAGAAACACTGAAGACAAACAATACATCATGTATCATGTAAGACAAAAGATAATATTTAATGCGTCAATGACTTCATATATACTTTAGAATAGTTTCATTCGTTCTGAGCACATCTCAATCTGTCAAAAAATTAAGGCTTATCAGGTAAATGTCCAACTTCCCTAACAGCTAATAATAGTGTTTTCATCATCATCATTTTAGTTTTCAATGTTTGTCTGAATTAGTGCGAAAATTCAGTTCTCCAAACAGCCAATTGTCGAGCGAAACCCAAAAAGAAAACGCTTCAACAAACATAGATGCCGAAATATGATAACTTATGCTACGGATCACATTCAAGCTGTTGAGCATTTGTTCCAGAAACTCGAAGGAAGGTAGCCAAGCACCTTCTCAAGTGACCTTCGAATGTCACCCGAAAAAAAACCCTAAAGAAGAAGGTAAAGGGGTGCACTGCAGCCGACTTAACCCATTAAAACGAGCCAAGAAGCTCGTAATACACACACACACACCCGGTTACCGATAAATTATCATTAAAGCAGCTGCCTAGGGCCAATGCATCATACAATCGAGGACCGAAGGGCGTCCTCCCAGCGAAACGAAGTTGCAGCACAAAACTGTCACAACCGTTTTACGTTTCGTTGCATTCGTGGCTGTGGTTGGCCGTGGCGGCAAAGTAAAAAAAGGAAGCGTGCATTTATTTACGGCAGAAAGCGAGA
>SIXB01000032.1:142770-150082 GCA_007018985.1 Anopheles bwambae
TTCTTCCTATTGTGTAATAGACTCTCGGCACATTTCCGTCTTCGTTACAATTGCTGCATTTAATTATATCCGAAAAAGTACTGTTTAAACTTCACAGCCCTTCGTTTGTTTTTTGCCATTCTAGTTTAAATAACCAAATAGTTATTAAGTCCAGGTAGCACCAGCAACAATGCCAAGAGTATATCCCAAACATTACAATCCAAAGACAGTCCGCCCGAAATGCATTTGCGGCCAGTTCAATTTCACAGCAATTCTCGGTTTGCTTCCGTGCAATAATTCCTTCAACCGGCGGCACCACCGAAGAAGCGGAAAAAAAGAAAGACTCCCTCGCTCCTGGTCGACAATTGCTCAAACAAAAGACATTCCATCGGCCAGCGTGTCAGCGAAGCAAAGAGAGAGAAAGAGCGAGAGAGTGCACCAAAGAGGAAGAAGTAGAAGGGAAAAAAACAACGGTCCCGGCTCAACTGCAACCGCACTGCAGGTAGCGCGTCATAATTGCACATTTTATGCTTGCTTTCGGCCGACGCCGACGACGGGCAGGGGTCTAGGGCCCGTTCGTTCATCCGTCGTTTTCCCCTGCGTTTGTGTTGCGCAGGGGAAGTTATGTTGCAGGGTAGCGTCGTTCCCCTGCGCCCTATCGCAAGGGTGGCCGACGAAGCCATAAAAGCACACGCCGGTAGGGGAAGATGAACGGATGAACACACACACTGGCGGGTTGGGTTCATTCCACTGAAGGGGAAGGCTTGGCACACACACACCTCGTAGCAAAGGCAGCTGATTGTAGTAAATTATTTTTCGGTAATTTTAAAGGTTTTTTTTGTGTGCAAATTTCGTTTTGAGTGATTTTAAGGATAGAATTCTCATAGAGGGAATAGGTTAAGTCATTCAACTAATAAGAATTATTTTGCTATTTGAAAAATGTAATCAATAGAAATATATATTCTCAAAAATCTAACTGGAAAGTCTGTCTTAGTCATGCATTTTTATTTAAAATTCCTATTTGCATTTTAATTCACTTAAAAACATTTCAAATGTTTTATTACTAAAACATAATAATAGAATTACCATTGTGGCAGCCCAAAAGTAAATCATTTGACAGCACCATTACTCAGGCGAGCCACGTTTTGCTCTCGCCCGAACAGCCAGGGCACCCTTCATTCCATCTCCAGCAAAGAGAGCGAGAGAAGCCCAAAGGGAGAGAGCCCAAGAGCATAAGAGCGTACAGTTAACTTCGATTACATTGCCTTCACATTGCTCCCGTCAGCGACCATGCTTCATCATCAAACCTCCTCTCGGTTTTTATCAGCCCACCGAACTTCAGAACACAAACATTGGCAAACCCACACTCTCTCGCTCTCTATCACCAGCTCAACTAATTTCTCTCTCTCTCTCTCTCGCGCTTATTTCTCTCTAACCGTATGCGCGTCTCGCCGTGCGGGAGCTGAAAACGCGTCGTCGTCGTCCTGCCTAACCGACCAAAAAGGGACCCTTTTTGCAGGCACAAGGGCTGCCGGGCAGACCCGAAGAGGGAAAATTCTACGCTTCTCACCGAGACCGTACGAGGGGGGGACGTACGAAGGGAGAGTTTTTCCCGAATCTCCTGCACGCGCCCTGCAACGACGACGACGACTGCCATCCACGACGACGCCGAGAACGAAACACACGCAGAAGGGTGGCGATTTTACACCGAGCGAAAATGTGGAAAATTTAGTAACGTCGTGGCATCGGTGGAAAACAGGTCGTAACAGAGTGGGTTTTTACGTTTTTCCGCCTCGCGCGCGCGTGTGCTGTGTTTTGTCGGCAAAGCATTTTTCGGCTAGCATTTGTGGCGTGTTGCGTGCGTGCGTGCGCCCGTGCGTGTGTGCCACATGCGTGTGCGTGGTGTGTTTTCCGTGTGCGAGAGTGTGGTAGCGGGAGGCAAACCCCACGCAGGATGATTTCCATCGCAAAACGTACAGTGCGTGTATGTGTGGTGTCTTTTTTATGTTTTTTTGGGGTTTGAAATGGTAATTATTACAAATTTACTCGCTTGGTTGGTGATGCAGAGAGTGGTGTGTGGTATCTTTTAAGTTTTCCATAGCGAGAAGGAAAACTAGTGAGCGCAAATGTGAGAAAGAACGCAACGACTCGCTCGGTGTGGGGTGCAACGCCTCCTTGGATGCATCCATTACAGCATCATCCATCGAACCATCCTGCCATCCTTCCTTCCAGCGGCGACTTTAATTTCGGCTTTAATCAAGCGAGCGTCTGTGCGTGTCTGTGGATGAGTGGGAAAGGGAAAGGGAGGTTTTGTTTTCCTTCTCTCTCGCTCGCTCGCTCTTCCGCGTTTGCTGCTGCCGTTCACCTGCCTGCTGCTTTTCTGTGGCTGCACAAGAAAGCGCTTTTTCCCTGTTTGAGCTGCTGCTTTTGTACGGCAGCAAGAAAAGACTCCCCAAGAGACGGGCTCTTTCTTCAAGAGCGTAAACAAACGGTTGCAAGAAGAAGAAGAAGAAGAATAAGAAGAAGTAGAAAAAAGCACAGCAAAAAGCTCCATCAAGGGATTTGAGATTTTTTTACTTCCACCCGGGAAATTGTGCGATTTTTCCCTTGCTGCTCGGTTATGGTTTTTGTACTGCTTTTCCTCAGAAAGCGGCATTTTAAATTACATCTTTTTCCACGGAAAGAAATGGACAGCCATACACACAGACAGGCAAAAGGGTGAAGAAACGGGTCTATGGTAAGGGACCATAAGAAAAAAAAAACAATGCTCCAAAATGGACGCAAACAATAACGCTAACGCGAGAAGCGCTTTAAAGTAACATTTTCCGCGGAACTCCGTGTTCCTACCGGGAGGTAGGAAAAATTGGACAGCAAAGCAGCTAGACAACACACACACACACTGGAAGGGAGAAGGGAAGGAAAATTCTCATAAATTTTCACCATCCCTATAACAAAATCTCCCTGCTCTTTCCCTGTTGGTAAGGGTATGCGGGGTTCTTTTTCTGGTATTGTTTTATTTTTTGCTTGTGATGGCTAACGAACAGAAAAAAAACCCACAGGACGAAAAAGGAAATAAACCGATGAATCAGGAAGAGACAACCCTCCCACTACGCGATTTTTCCACCCTACCCCCACCGACACAGTTCGACCTACATTCTCAGCGCCATGCAGTTCAGGCTAGGGAAAGGAATCGTTCTGCTGTTTTGTAGGCTTACGAACGGTGTCCTTTTATTTTTGCGCCTTTTTTGGCGGAGTGGGTGGGGGATGGGCTAGGTGGGGCTTGAAGAAAAACCGTTTTTCCGGCATAGATCGAACTTTTTCGACAATAACAAAACAGAACGTTGGGAAATAGAACGCACAAAAACCCTGTTTTTTTGGGCATTTTTTGTTGTTGTTTCCTTAGCAACATCCCGTTTTATTCATTTCCGTTTGCTATTTTTTGGTTCGTTTTTTTCCATTTTGGTATTGTTACTGTTTTACTTCCACTTTGCTCTTTTGTACCTCACTTTGATTTATTGATGATTACGACTGTGTATATTAATTTGAGGCCGTTTGCGGAAGCCTTTTCAGCTGTATTTGACTGGTTTGTTTATTTTAATTTCGTTTCAAAGTGAAGCTATAAGGAATAAAATTGAAATGTGATGGGAAAAACTCAATTATATGCTTTCATTTTGTACTTTTCCAAGAATTGCTTGTAAATGCGTTATTAAAAGTGATATTTAATTTACTATTTAATCCTTTTTTATATCTTGTATTTCAATGTTTTGCTTTTGCAGGTAACCAAAAGTGAATTATTCCTCAGAGTGAGTGTAAAATAAAACGAAAATAGTGCATCAAGCAGTGGTGCGTGTATACCCGTGTGTTAAAACAAGTGTGTGTGTGTGTGCTGGTGGCAAGAATGTGTAGTGATTCTTACTTGAAAGTATTAAATTAAGGCAAAGAAAGAGTGTCAAAGAAATAGAGCGCCGAAAGTGTGAATGTTGTGGTCAAAAGAGGAAGTGGGCCCAATCGTTGCTGCCATCCCTCAACTATCCTTTCCGACCAAAAAAGAAACGACTCGGCGGGACGGCACACCTTGTAATACGAGACGACTGTCGTTAAAAGAAAGAGCTGTTTTGACAGTTTCTTTGACAAACGTGTGCGTTTGTGTGTGCGTGTGTGTGTGTGTGTTGGACCACCTCCGCGGTGCAAAGCCGCAGAGCGCTGCGCAGCGAAGGAGCCCGGAGGAGTCTCTATCTGAATGCCGCTTTGATCCGTCGTGTGAAAGTGTGAGTTTTGTGTTTCATTCTTCCTTATCCACCGACACATCGTAGACAAAAATCGAACTGAATCGATTCATTACCATTGGTTTTGGGGGGGGGGGGCGGATGGCTGGGCATTATGTTTGACCACCACAAACCAATCAAACACCAGCACACGGAACACACAACAACAGCAACAGCAAAACTTTCTAATTACTCGAATAAATAAAACGTGGTGCAGTTTTGTTTATTTTTGTCCTCCCCCGGCCCGTTCCTGTGTGGTGGTGGCCGGTAGCAAATGCAAACTTTTCTAGACCGGTAGTACGGGTACATGCGTGTGTGTGGGTTTGTGCTCGGGGAGAGGAGAAATCCACACCAAAGGTAGTCAATTAGTGAAGTAGTTGTTAGGTTTGCGTTTGCACTCCCCGCCGCCACGGGAATGGATGGATTTACCGGGACGGATGAGGATGGGTTTTGTTGTTCCTGGTTGCACAAATTGGACAACCGCGGTGAAATGAGGAGGATTGTTTGCTTTTCGGACGGTTTTCGGGTTAAGGGAAAAGATATAAATAAAAAAAAAACACACTATAACATAGGCTGTGTGGTAGGTAGTTCGCGTGTTTTGTGGTTATGAGGCAGTAGAGAAGACTTTTTCTAACACTTGCATTACAGTTTCGGAAGTTGTATTGTTGGGTGTTTTGGTGAGAATTGGAGAAGTTTTTTGGTTGTTGTTTCGCAGTGCAAGGAAATTCCAGTAGATAGATCCTGCACATTCTGCAACATCGGAATAGTGAAGTTGGTTTGTTTTGGATCACGATGATGCTTCCTGCTTTAAGAACGCTTTAGACCATCCATAGTGTGTGATATAGCTTCTTACCAAATGCAGCTTTTTCTATTCCAGAAGATGCATTATTAAGCTTAATGCATTAAGCTCTTACGATGTAATGTAGCGACTTTTAAGCAATGAAACTAGTAAACTTGTCTAGAAACTAGAAAGGGCTATATCAGAAACATGTTGAGTATATTATGAAGATTTTGTTGAAAAATTGCCTTTTTAAGTTGATGTAAAGAAAAACAAACAGTGTATGCCAAATGATCGAATTGTTCTTAAATGCAATTCACAAAAATAACATTAAAATAGTCAATGCACACTGATACGTCCCTTATAAGGACGTAGCAATTAACAGATTATCGTGCAGGTTTTTTGCGATATTTCGTGATTGCTTCAAGTGACATTAAGGGACATTAAGGCTGATGGCTGGGGAAGCTTTAATGCTTTTACATGGATTACGAATTTTACCGCAGCCGTAGAGTCTTAACAGCTGCTGTAATAAGGGAAGATCTGCTGTATTTTACATCTGTTGATGTGTTAAGGATATGCGTTACATCCATTTTAAAACAAGGGTGACATCTTAAGCCTTATTTTTTTTCTCTCAGCCATTGATATCCTTAAAGTCCACTTCAGAAAAGCGATGTGATGATATATAAGTACCGTCATTTAGCTAAGTCACTAAATCTCATGCATTTTTGTTAATAGATATCTTTGGAAATTTTGTTACATTATAAGACCTTGGAAAGCATACTGGCCAATATAATGCCTAGGTCATCCGCAACTCAAAATTTCAAATAACATTTGTTCGCTAGCAAAATAATGAACTCGTTACGCCGTATCTTTAGTGCACAATGTACAATCAGGCACACTGTGACTTATCTGACAATACCAGCACGAAACAAATTGGATTCATCGTTTAAAATTTAGCAGTAATATTAATCAAACAGTATTACGCACGTTATCTTAATGACTCTTAAGCAAAAGGCTTACATAACACTCCTCAAACACACAATCTCTACCAGCAACGGACAGAAGAAAAAACAAACTTGGGTCACCTGGGTTCCTTCAAACTCAATGTCCCCCGAAACGGTGATAGTTTAACTGGTTAAGCAAATTTTAATTACGAGCATTGACCATAAAAGTAACACTTTTCGTGGTACTGCTCGAGTAGCTGGAGGAGCTGCAGGAGTACAGGGAAGGGCAGGAAGGGCAGTTATTAAATTCCACCGTGTGCACACACACACAACTTGCCGGGAGGAAGAACCTGACAGAACAAACCGGTTGTTCGCGGCGTTCTCCCGATTGCCTCGGATCGACACGGGAGATGCTGCCCGTTTCGTGGTTCGTTTCGTTTTTTGTTTTGTTTTTGAACATACCGCCATATGAGTGGCCGGTGTCTCACGCAGGCAGGCAGGCAGGCAGGTCTTGAAAGTTGGTCGTCTTTTTCTGCTTCGTTGTGTGTGTGTGTGTGTGTCTTTGAGAGAAGTTATGCTGTTTTGGAATTTTATTTACGAGAAGACCTTTTTTATTTCTGTTTATATAGAATCACTGCCACCACCAACACCGGCACTCTGCCCTCTCTATTTATCTTTTGCATTGGAACGCGCACAGCGAGAACACTTCAACCGGTGGAACCGAGTGTTATGATGGCATTTATGTTTCGTTTTCTTACGCAGGGGGCAATGTTTCTGTGTTTTACCCCCTTTTTTTCTTTATGCCGTGCTCTGTTGGTTCACCTTTTGCCACTCTGCTGTCGCTACGGTTCGACGGCAAAAGCCCGGGGTAAAAGTTTCACTTTCATAAAGCCATAAGCAATCGGGAAGGAAAATGCAGGGCACGGAGGTGTAGAATTGTGCTGTGCATATAGTGGTAGAAAAGTGGTAACTTCCTCCCGCCGTTCGTTCTTTCTCTTATTTATCATTTTTAATTACTTCAAGTTTTCCCGGGCCTCTTCCCATCCTTTGGGGAAAGTTTCCCCGAATGCAAAAAGCTTTTGCTGTTTCAAGAACGAGAAAGACCGAAAAAGAGAGAGAGCAGCAAAGCTCTCGGTAAACGAGGAATGTTTTTACATCTTCTTGAGTTGGCTTGACGGGGCAAGTTGCGTCATTTTCAGCTATTTAGCACACTCGGGCCATATCCTATTGCGACGTGGAAAGAGGGCAGAGCGGAGGATGCAAAAAGTTGGAACTTTGCTGCTTCTTGGGCACAATAAAAATTCCATTCACGGCGTTGGTCCTTTATTATTCCGGCAAAAAAAAAA